>APFE031738781.1:153828-171841 GCA_000404065.3 Pinus taeda
TTTCGTGTTGCAGGCTTGCCTGCAACGAGTCGCTTTCTATCGACATCAGCACATTATCTAGAAAGTTGACTTAGGAATCGTCAGTACCTTGGAGTCTGCATACATCAATGGCAGATTTCTCGCCTTCGACGTCAGTTTTCACCATTGACTTGCGATCGAAGGATTCCATGAAATGTTCGACATCGACTCATTCATTCACATCTCATGGATTGTGCTGGGTACTTTGAGAACCAATGACATTACTGGTGGTCTCTCTCACGCTTGTTAACAGTTTACATCATTGACTGGTAATCAAGTGGTTTCTACCATGTTCGACATCGACTCATTTATTCGCATGGCTAGAATCGTACCAATTCGGGAAGTAGAGATGAAGACCCTGGATCTAGTTTCCACCATCCAGGCCGCGAGGAGTTTTGTATTCATTATGTTGTAGACCAATCATAAACAGATGGCTGCGTCCATACTGTGTCTACAAGAGTCTATGATTATGATGTATTATGAAATCATTCTTGTACCAGAATAGTTAGTCCAATAGTTAAAGTTTTGAATCTGAGTATGGGAATGCCTACCTCAGTATGATATGATATTTTACATGTATTTTGTGTTGAAAATTGCAGGTTCCAACCGGGCTATCCACAAGATGATCCTCGAAGTGATAAATCACTTCACCCTTCTTATATAACTTAACACCCTTATCTATTACAGGCTTCGTACTTTAGGGGGCAATCTGTTACACTGAATTTTGTCACCTTGACTATCTGCAGTTTATGTGGCCTCATCAATAGCCACATTGTCCTCTTTGTCAAGCCCCATACCTCTGCTCTTCATGTCAAAACTTCAAAGAGAGAGAAAGTCACTTGAAAACATGTTTATCTCTGGGTACGCAGGTTCTCTCTACCTTGCCTGCGTGTACGCACTCCAAATACATTAGACCTGCGTAGTAATACGCTCTGTAAGCTAAAGTTTGGGTGCGTACCCCTGTAAAGGTCAAAAGGCGCAAGTTTCATCTTTAAAAAGTTACTTGTGGTCACTTCTAGAGCCTTCTAGAAGAGTTTTTGACGTGTATTGAGCGCCTCCAGATGGTTCATGCACCCTATGATAGAGGAGCTTATCCCATCAAGAGAGGAGCTACCCCATCCAAAAGAGGGAGTATCCCATTGATGTTGGAACTGAATAACCTCTTCTAGAATGCTATAAATACAGGCATTGGGCCAAAGGAGGGGAGGTTGAAAGCTGAACATTCTAAAGGGTAAATGCTGCTGGAATTAGGACTTCCATTTGTTGACTTGTGAGGAGAGATCACTATCCTTCCTTGTTGCCATAGTGGGAGTGGGTGAGTTGTCAAAGTAGAGGAAATCTCTTGCTGGACCCTGGGAGGAGCTTGCACAACACCAAGGCTCAGGTTGTAATGGTTCCTTTGATTACTTAATACAAATAAGTCCATTCTTCTCAATGATTTGTTAATGAATTATTTCATGTACTCCTTGGTCAATATGATGAATATGCTTTGTTTATGAATTATTCAGGTGTTATGTAATCGTTTGCTTTGTTAGTGTATGCAGGTCTTAAAGTGAAGGAGGAGCTCATCTGGATCAGCAAAGGCTGGACTGCTACAACAAGCGTGGGACCTACAGTAAGATCGAAAACATTTGAATTCTCGTAGAATGATGTTTATCTAGAGAAGGATAGCTCTTGTTTGGTTTGTTTGTCATTAGAGAGTCTTAGACTCCTAGGAAGGTTGGATTTGTCCGCAAATATAACTCATTCCGTGTGACAGTCCTCAAGTGACTGTGGTAATTCTTGAAATGGCTCCTCTGACAATATTTCAAATGGAGGAGAGGAAGAGGAACTAGGTGAACCAGATGGTTCAGCCATGATGCCTTTGTCTCAAGTATCAGGAAAAGAGAGTAAAGTTCAAGGCTTTAAAATTTACTTTAAGGAATACGCATGGTTGGTCTTGAAGAGACTAACAGGATATTGTAAGATTGTGGGCAACAATTTTCATAGACACATCAATAAACTGGTGCTCTTTCATATTTTAAGAGTCGAGAAAGAAGCGAAGATGACTATATCACTTTCGATTGGAAATGAGCTCAAAAGGAAAAATGATTGGACGATCTTTTAAGTTTAATGAGTCAAAAAGATCAAATGACTACTCTGGATGATCTAGGTAAAAAGATTACTAGGTAACCGTGAACTGCAGAATACCTCCAGGTGAACCGAGAAGTACGAGCAAGCAATCTCCCTGAATGTTGTGCTTGATGTATCATGTTTACAAGGCAACAAACTCAACTTCCTATGGATAAATGATTGCAGCCTAGTGAGGTCTCCTTTTATATACTCGATGGTATGAGGAGCACAAGTCCGTATTACCGTTGACTAGCGCCGAAACTAATGAAAGATGCTAGGTTTAAAGGCATTGGAATAGGTCTCTAGCCTAGACCTTCTAAATGTGATTGTTAGGTTTCAAATGCGCCTTAGGTTAATTGAGTTCATTTTAAAGTTTATCTTGAATTATGTCTCGGTTTTCAGGCCTTAGCGATGTGACTCAAAAAGTCTTATGTGCTGCTAAATGAGACAAGACTCTTTCAATTTAATGAATCATCTAAACTAGAGAGGGTAGAAAACACAATCAAATACAAACAACCAAGCAACTGAAATAAAAAATGATATCTTCACTACTTTACTTTTTGAAAATAAACTAATGAAAAACTCTTTCCAATTCCTAGTTTCCTAATGAGTGCACTACAAACAGTCCTTTCAAGAGCGAAGAGAATTATTTTTTCTTTTCAAATGAAAATGCAACCCTAGTCTTCAATGATGCTAACTAACATAACATATTGATGCAAAAAACTAGAATTATGTGCTTTTCATGAAACGACAAAACAAATGTTTCATCAAATATTTCAATGAAAAAGTTTTCGGGACAATCAATCCTCAAGAAAATGAAAAGGCACAAAAGAGACTCTCTTTTAAACTAATGAAGCAATGACTCTACCAACAACAAGACAAGCAATGTGAGTTATGCCAAAAAATAGATGTTTAAACAAGCAAACAAAACTTTTCAAACTTGTGTGATGGAGATCAAAGCAGTAAGAGGACTATAAACGAAATGTAAGGAGTCAATTCGCCAACAAATTGACTCACTGAGTTCACAATCAACTGAATGGATGACAAACAAGATGCCCTATGGCTACAAACCATCCACAGATTCAAGAAATCAAGTAAAAAGAAGGCAACTCAACAAGCAAATAAACCATGTCAAAATGAAGCTTTCCGGTTAGGGAGAAACAGACTAAACAAGTTACAAGGAAGAAATCAAGAGAGCAAGGCACGCTGGTTGAGATTTGGGGTAAACCCTAATCTTCACCTACAGGCATCGGCGTGACTTCCTATCTGACAACAAGTGCCAGAAGGGGGTCAGCGTGATTATTCCTAAGTATATCACGCTATTCGGCATGACTGTCAACGAAATAAGCACGCTAGACGAGGATATAAGAAAAAAAAATCAAAGGCTAAGACCAGACTTGCTACTATAAATTTCAAACCCATAGCGGTAAACAAGGCAGAGCAGATAGAACTAAAGGGAAATGGTGATACTAGAAAAGTTCACACAAAACCATGGAATTTTAAACAAGTAGAAAGAAGGATTGGGTCCCCACTGGAGTCACCAATTTGTGGTGTAGGTAAAATTCTAAGTGCGGACACAACCAATTCCTTTAGCCCGAGAGAGGGTCTAGCCACAAACAAGAAATTCTATGGAATATTTCCTTAGGTTATAACCAATTAAGAGGGCCTACCTCTTATTACACAATCTGTTTGATGACAGACATATTTCCTTGCTCCAGCTATCTTCCATTTCTTCTTATGAACACCTAAAAAAAGTAGACAACAACATACAACAACTGTGATAATATACAAATTTTATTCAACCTACTTAACAAGTCAAGAAACATTAAGCCATAAACATGTGAAATGAAATCTTATGTAGGAAATAAATCGATAGTTGCATATTTATTAAATCAAGATGATATTATAACTGACGTCTTGACATTGTTGTTCTCCTCTGAAAAATCCGAGTTCCCACACACTTCTGCTAGCATTCCATGGATGGCCTCAACAATGATAGTCTCAAGGCTCTTCCCTTTAGGATTCACACCAAACCAACTCACAATTCTCTCTTAAACACAAACTAGAGAGCTACAAAGTATGGATAACTTATTGATTACTCCAAACAAAACTTAATTGTCACTAGCACACACACACTAGCTTGTGCTTGGGAAAAGTGGAGGTTTATATAGCTTGAATGGATGGGAGATGGTTCCTCTTCTCATGGGAGAAGGTCTTATCTCTTGAGGTAGTTCCATCCTAATAGGGGAAAGGAGCCCAATCTGAACTCCTCGGCTCCATCTAGCCTAACCATTTACCAAACTTCCATTATGAAGCTTCTAGAGCTGGAAGCTTCGGCTCCATATTTAAAAAAAATTCCAAAAGAGGATTGTCACAACTAAGAAAGGGCTTAGTCGATCCGATCGACACTAGGGACAGTAAATTAGCATCTGTCTTGTAAACTAGGATAAACAAAATATTTTTGGGAATGATGCAAAAGGGAATTGTTCTGCTCATGAAGAGGGACACAACGAGAGTTTCTTCATGACGGGAAAGCATGTAGGGTTCACTATACAGGTCCTCCAGGATCAAGGAATGGGGAGTATAGGGACAATGACAAAATTTTGTGTAACACTCCTCTGCTTGTCAGAATCTGCCCTCCATTTCTATTTTAATCTTCTCCCATTCTCGAAGGTAGTTACAGTGAACTCCCCACCACCTTGTCAGTGTTTCTTGTAATGAAAAATTTAGTAGAGGCACTTTGTGTTCTTCAAGAGTAGTTGCATCAATTTTGTTGATAAAAGAATTGATTGAATCTATACCATTGAAAATAGGAAGGACAATCTAGTTGATCTAATGGATTGTGGCACAATGTCTATTGTTTATTTCGTATCCGCCTTGCTTCCAATCATCCCAGGCGACTTTCGAGCCAACCTTTGAACTCTAAATGATCCGCCAACTGTTGGACCCTTCTGTCATTAGGTTGATGTAATCCTCCCTTCTTCATGTTGTTAGTCTATAAAATTGATCCAAAAATCCTAATTCTTCCCTGCCATTTGTCAGTTTTATGAATCTTGGTCCTTGATAGGGGTCTAGGGATTGGATAACTATAACCCTTCTACTTCAAAAGTCATCATTTCCTTCTTAAATCAATTATGGCATAGTTCTCAAAATCCAAGTCTATCCTAAGTACCACTAGGTAGGGGTCCTTGTCCCTCATAATGTATATCACTTCAAAATCCACATAGGTCTTCACCCTCGCTATATTGACTTCTATGTCTTCTAGTCATCCAACTAAGAGGATACAATATTGATTTTCCATACACAGCTGGATCGGTGAAAATGTCATATTAGGCCTTCCCAAGGCACCCCACGTCTTTCTTGGAAAAATGTTGACATCTGAGCCGAGATCCAACATGGTGTCCTTAATCTAGAAACGAGCAATCTCAGCATCAATCCTAAACTCCCTTCATGTTCTCTTCTTGTTCCTTTGCACCCTCCTAGAGTGTCTTTCAGGTAGGTTGGCAAAGATGATTTCTCCCTCATCCACCCAGCCTGTGATGAGAGCTTTCATACTTTTCCAAAACTATCCCAACATTTGATCGTTATTCATAATTTGCAGAAATAATTTGAGCCATTATTCTATGGGTTGGGCGTTAGCTTACGATGGGTCCAAGCTCTTATCTTTAATAGATCCCGGTGATCCTCATGTAGCCCTCCTATCAATTTTTTGAAATTATTTATGGCTTCCTTGTATTATCGCTTCTGTCATTCAGTGTCATATGAGCGCCTTAGGGAAGCTGGTCTTATAATCTTCGGTTGTTTTGTGGCTCCTATGCCAACTCCATTATTTTTACCTCCCCGTGTGACTATCTTGATATTTGAGAGGGGGATTGTCTTTGGTAACCTTAGCTCTGCATTAATCAAAGTTTCTCCCCTCTAGCAGTTTCACTCTTCCCATCTTGAAATCAACATTGGATAGTCTTATGTTGCATGTGTGTTAACCCTACACTGATAGCACCATGGTCTTCTTGGTCTTGGGTAATCTAATGAAAAATTCCCTTCCTAATAACAGTTGTAACAATGTATTGGGCCTCTACCTCCTGTCCTACCTCCCCCTATTCGTCCCCATCCTCGTCCTTGAGGAGTCTCATTGATTTAGAAGGTCAATCAGTCTAACCGATCAGCTAGGGCATCTAGTGCCCCACACTAATTAGTATGATGAGTTGTTGAAGCATATAATTCATAGTAGGTTTTGTTTGGAATGTTGGCTTATTTTTGCAGTATCAAACAAAGAGGAGGGAGATGCCCATGTCCTCTGGATATCTCAGAGTACTCCATTTGCGCTAAACTCTGCTGGTTTGGTAACGCCTGAAACTATTTGTGCCCTTTGTATAATCCATGTTTCCCTATCTGTGCAACTCCTACAACAAGTGTAGATCCATGTGGTCCTACTAGTGTATATGTAGTATTTGGGCCCTGCAACCTTGGGCATTCAGTACCAACATGACCTTCCACTAAATAGTTTGTACACCATACATTCAGTCGCGTCGATCGTGTCGGTTGCAAATCCTTCAACTTCTCTATCAGGTTCATAATTTGATGTTGTACACCTAAAATGGATGGATCATGAGGTATTTCTTTCCCCCAATACTCATGTGGGTATCCCACCATAGCTTCAATCTAAGTTACTTACTCCAAAGTATCTTGCAGCCTATCTATTTTTTGTTGCATCAATGGCGTACGGGTGAGAGGCAAAAATTCTTTGATAAACCAATCCCCTTGATGATTTGGATTTATTAGGTAGCTTAGTTTACCAATTTCATACTTTAATCTCTACATCAACTCCCATGTGGTGTCTCCTTCCCACTATTTTATCTCCCATAGTTCTAAAAACCCCTGCTAATTGGTCTGAGGAAGCTTAAATTCTTGCAAAAATTATCTCTTAGCATAATCTACAGTTGGATTCTAGTGTAACTCTAACCACTTTATGAACCATCTCAATGCTCTTTCTCTGAGAATGGTTTGGAATTCAATTAAATTTATATCATCCGGTGTATGGAGGTCCCTCCAAATGTCTTCACACAGATATCAATGTTGCTCTACATCATCACCAGAGAACTTGGGATACCTAATGAATGATCCCACCATATTTGACTGAAGTTGTGAAAGGAGTACAAATCCCTGCAACCTAGGTGTAATGATCCTTGTAGATTCATACCACTATTATTAGTTCCACTACTACTAGAACTATATTTGTAATTAGCATGCATATTGTGAACTCTTATAGTTTTGATTAACTTAAATAGAAATTTATCAAGATTATGATAGAGTACCAGAGAAAGGTTGGGGGAGATACTACCTGAGCTTCGAGGAGTCAAATCATTAATTCCTTTGGATGCATCATCTTCAACAAATAGTCTCCTTATAGGAAATTGCATGTCATCATCCAAGCCTTACTCCAACCCTAGGTGTCTTATTCCATCCAACATTTCCATTTCTACTAGTGGGGGTGGGCCCCTGTCACCTTCCGGATCCATAGTTGTTGTGAACATCTCTTCTCTTCCCACCGGAATTTTTTCCACACTTTCTTCCTCTTCTGGATCTCTTAACATCACTCCTGCTTGGTGTAAACTCTTATGCCATCTCTTAATTTCATGTAGAGCCCTCTCCCGACATTCCTCAGCTATATGTGCTCTCCTTTGCACCCTTAGATCCCTGGCCTTTTGAAAGTCATTTACGTCCATTCTTGTGACATTCTCATAGTTACTCACATAGTAACATCCCTCCCTTTAGGTCCTTCCCCTAGTACTAGGTGTTTAAGTTGCCATGCTTGAGTTCTGGAACACCAACAAGCTTTCTTCCACCATTAGAACCTTAATCCATGGAGGGATCACCTTTAGTGGCTTCCCTCACAATCTCGATCTAAATATAGCTTCAACTTTAGAAAAATACTAATGGCTCTATGTTGTGAACTCAACAATGTATCCCTCTAGCATAGTCTATATCCAAAAATCTGTAGCTCATGTAAGATCAATGTCAAGGCAGTGTAGCTCGAGAAGATCTGCTTGAATCCAGGCATGGTGAGATGGGTTTTGTCCGCTGGTTTTTCCTTTTACTTGCAATCTCTGCAACCAGTTGCAATTTTCTTTTGTAAACTTGCACCAAAAAATCTCATATTTTCTAGACATGTTTTTGGTGATAATCGCATCGAAATTCATTTGTCGATGCATTTCGAACCAGCAAGTGTGGTTCATCGTCAGGACAAGATGAAGAACCATATCATGGCAACAAATTAAATAGAGAGACTGAGTATTCCAATGGCTAGAAAGGAACAACTAATTTTGACCATAGGAAATGGCTATAATTGACTCAGCAACAACTACATTTGACTGGACCAAGAGTTAGGGAAAAATTAGTTAATTAATTAAGTAATTTGTTAATTTGTTAGATTTATTTAAATCTATATGTAACTAAATGCATCCGCTTTTAATTAATTAAGATGTTTATGAGCTAAGAACATTAAATCTAATAAATAATTTATTATCCTCTTAAACAAACTACATATAAACTTATAATACTATAGGGAATATTATAGGATCAAATATTAATGAAATAAATAATTATTTAATTTGATTACTAATTCTATTTATATGTAACCAAATAAGTATTATCTTCTTTTACAACTAAATAAATTCATAAAAAAACTAACATGTGAATTACTAGGATAAAAATATAAATGTTTATTAAACAATTAATTAATCAGTTAATTCATTTATTTATTTTCATCTAACTACATATAAACTTGTATTGATCACTAGTCGGTTCTGAGTATAATATCCCTTCCTTCAACTTCTCTATACTTCGTTGGCAGAGTTGAGCTTGTTGAGAAACAAACCAATCCACTTGTTCGTGCCAACATTTTTGTAGTTCTTCCTTAAATATCCTCGATACCATATTCCAAACCCCATTCTGAAATTTCAGGGTCTCAGTAATGGAACCATTTGTTGGCGTGAAAATAGCAATAGGGTTGATACCCCAGGTTCGGGAATAGGGGACAACAAAGCTCCATTGTAGTCTAGCACAACGCTAACATTTTCACCTTACTCAGAAGGGTAAAGAGTCTCACCTAAGGCATGCCATGACCTTAGTTAGAAGGTGATTAGAATCCAGTATCATGAGGAATCACATTAGAGAGCAAAGAATCAAAGAACACTAAATAATACCACATAGAAGCATGATCGCAACAAGTCATGCATTCTTGTAAAGGGAATGCTACTTAAATATATGCATATATAAAAAATTTAAATAACTAGATTAACATTCAATTAATACACAACTTTTCCAATAATCATTCTTCACCATTAGTCTAAGTACCAACATCATTATATCAGGCTCAAGGGCTTTTTTTCCCGAATACAGACTCTCAAGAAAATAAGTACAAAAGCATATGAAATAATAGACACATAGCGACTCTCTTAGCTCTGCAACAACAACATTCTAGTGTTCCCTTTTATTATACCTTTTCATGCATCCTTCCTTATCTTTACACACCAGCCTAGAATGTCAGTTCTTTCTTGGGACCTCCGCCTTCTTCCTTGATTGGTTGTTTATATTCCTCAATTGTGACTGTCCTTTTCCTACTTAGTTGTGGATACTCCTGTCCACCGTTCCTCTGCAACTGCCAGTCTTCAGTGACTTCCTTCCTCTTTCCCTATTGCCTCTCCTCTAGCTTTCCAATGACTATCGCTGCCACTTGTCACCGACCTTCTAGCTTATTTCCAAAAATTCTTAATTCCTCAAAAAACGAAGGCCCCAACACACCATCAATTTGTCAACAAATTACAACACTTAGAAGTTCTTACTCAACAAACATAGAGGGAGTCTCACTAATACATGCTAAATCCAGTAGCCCATACTTGACTTGATAGACTTCTAATGGTAGTTGATTCACCAAATATATTTAACTCATCATGAACAATAGTCATATAAATCATGACTTTGTTACCAACACTTAGACTTACAATCTCATATTGACAACATGAACACCATACTCTAACAAAGAATCTAATGACTGTAAATACCAATTGGTAGCACCTTTGATACCAAGTGTTAAAATGATGCTTCTTGTCGCTAAAATTGTACAAGCACTATGTGACAATGAATCAGGTTGGGGACTGTCACTATGATCCTGACTCACTCAGTTCTAGAGGTGTCCCAACAATAGGATATGGGGGGTAGTCCCTATGGAAATGTGAATATGAAAGACAAGTTGGAAACCAACGAGTCTGGGAGACACAATTGAATGACCTAGCTACTTGGTTAATTTTAGCAAGACTTAAAGATTAGACTAGATTTGAATATGAGACCAATGCTTTATGGAGCCAATTTCTTGCTTATTACAAATTATATGCCAAGTAACAAGATGAACAATCATTGCTTAGATGCTTAACTATCCTAGATGAAGTGAAAATCCTAAAATCTAGGTTAAATGCAAAATCTTAGTTGATTTTAAGTTAGATGCCTATTCTAAATGTAACCTTACTCTTAATTGTTTTATAACTAGACTCTAGAGTAGGTTGTGGGTTGGAAGCCAGTGAGAAGCAAGCAAATTCTTGATTAACAATACCTCCCCCTTTTTTCCAACCCCTTGATGCCTATGACGCTACAGAGAATGTGGTTCTGACAACTACAGCATCACCAGTTTAACCACTAAAGAGGTGTTAAGCCCCTCAAGCTAAATTGGGAAAGGGTGGCCCTAAATGTTTATCAACCAAGCTTATGATTGGAGGCAATTTATTTGGTGTAAGACTAGCTTGGAATGATATGAAAGGATTATGAGTGTTTCTTGGGTTAAGATTGTTTAATGTTTTAAGTACTTTGGTTATGATTACAAAGTGCTTAATGATACAAGTTCCAACAATAAACAAGAGATATTCAGATGATAATTACCCAAGTGCACAAGGAAAAAGATAGTAAATAGGGATAACAATCAAAGAAACTTAGAGCACTTATCCACTTAACAATTAGTCAATGATTTACCAATAATGCTTTTAAAACAAGATTACCAATGATCTTATGTCAATTAGATTCGACAATGATTATTACTTGAAGAAATTAGAAATATATAAAGTTATTTCAACAAGATAAATGTCAATGTTAATTAACTCCAATTTTTTAATTAGATTAGAAAACTTCAAGTAAAGAACGCTTAGAGCTTAATACCAACGTGAGATTATCTTTCACAAATAGCTAGAAGCAATGATGAGAATATTTCTAGATACCAATATTGAATGAGCTCTTAGATCTATTGACCATTCAATAAGATGAGCTTAACATGCCTTAGTGAGTGAATTATATGTGATCTTATCAAAACATTTAGTCAACTCACAACAACAAATGTGTAAGTTCTCTTGAACAACAAAAACCAATGGCAATTTCGCTCAATGTTATTAATTATAATTACCTTTGGCACACAAAACCATGAAACAAGTAAAAAAAAGTAAAGAATTGAAAGAACTTATGCTACTTATATTCTAATGTTAAGATATTTTTATGATAGTAGTAAGCTAAATCAATTTAGATCCTCTTTCAAGTGCAAAATTGTAACCATATATTAGCTAAATATGAGCAATGAGAACCCAAGTGTCAAACCAATGAAATTATGGGTTGATTAACCTTCTTATGATGTAATTTTCAATGCTATATCAGATATGATCACACTTATTATGAAAAGATACCAATCAATGAAATATGTGAAATTCACTTAAACAAGATTTTCCTAACTCATGCAGTTGATTCCTTAATGTGTTCAAAAATTTATGAATTGATTTTTAGCTAGTTAGAATGAGATTTTACCATTTTTATGAACTAGACAAGGCTGTTGTAGAAAATAGTGAGAAAGAATGAGGGTTAGAGGTCAAACCCATAGGCCCTAGGCCTAGTAGATCACTTTCCCAACTTGTCCATTTTTTTGTAAATGAATTGAACTCCTATAAACACAAAACTTGAGCCAAATACCTTTTAAAAAACACACCAATGTTCGGTCCAAAAATCAAATCTTCAAATCAAAGATGGAAGAGGGAAATGACATAAGGAATGAGGACAAGTAGAGAGGGGGTAAGGCCTAATAGGCACACAACTAGGTAAGGAATCCCAAATTAGATTTGTTTCTAGGTTTTAGGGGTTGTCAAGCCCAAAGAAGGATGCCAAGGTTTATATCATGGATCACAAAGGGAGGTTGAGGCCTTAAAATGCTTGCAACTATGATGTAAAAGGGAGATAGAGGGGGGAGAGAGGGACGAGGAGGCTGCGAGGAGGGAAAATGGAGGGGCTAGAAGCCCACGACAGAAGCATAGAAGGTAGGTTGAGGCCCTCTAATGGATAGATGACTTGCCTAAAGGGAGTCGCATGCCTTAAAAGGTTATGAATAACCTTGAGGAGGCCCTAAAGGTTGACGTTGAGGCTGAGAAGGCTGACACTGAGGATAGAAGGGTCCATGCTAAGCCAAGGAAGGAAGACATTCGGCCTAAAGGCCTAAAAAAATTTCAAACCTTTGCCAAAACTTGAATTTTCTTCAATTCTTTAACTTCACTACAAAATCCTTCAGTTGTTGACCCTGCAAAATTTCTAGAGACTAGATCTTACCCTCAAGGGCCTAGATCTAACTCTAATCCAGCAAGTCTTCTTGATTTTTACCTACACAAATGAAAAATAAAATACCGAAAACCCAAAATATATACAGAAATTTAAAGCCCCAAACCCCAGCTGCAAACAAGGGTTAGAAAAATCAAAATTGTTTACAAAAAAATATTTTACAAAATAATTTACAAATTATACAAATGTACAATGCTTGAAAATATTTCTTGAGGAATAATTTTTTAAATAAAATTTTGATGATGGCTAAATGTATTCCAAAAAATAAATGTTAACCAAAGCCTTAGCAGAGTAAGAGCATCACATAAAATATTCAAAGTTCAAACATGGTCAGCCTGTGCCCACAGTTTGTGGACTTGGAGCCCAAGGGTGAGGGAACCTGCAAACTCTATATATTTTCTCAAGAAATTTTGTTAAAACATACAATGAATCAAATCACCTAAGATAAGCTCAAAACTTACCAATAGAATGTTCTTATCATCTACAAATGAAATAATGATTCAGATAATATTAAAGCACAATATAGGAATGCACATACCTAGCACATACCACAAATAAATGAGACAAAGACACCATGAAATATACCCAAAAGTATTTTATTATCATATTCAAACGTTCTCAGCAAGACATTGGCTTCACACCAGCCTTTACAAAATTATGTCAGATCTTGAACATCATAAGATGTCTAATAGAAGCAAAATGCCTTCTATTTATAGAGAAATTCCTCCTAGTGGAAAATCATAGCTACTTGGCTTGATCCTCATCAGAATAATCTCGACCATTGATAAATCCTTAATCAACTTTTAATCTTTGTCGTCGAAAATAATTATTTTTGAAGAATTTTTTAATTTCTCATTAAAACTATTTTTTATAAGCTCAAAAATAATTATTTTGAGTTAATTTCCTCAAAATTTTGACTTTGACTTAACCACCAAGGTCCAAGACTCCAAATTTTCTTCAAATTTCCAATATTCCCCTCATAAGGGACCTCCAAATTTTTATTTCTTTTAGACCCATGAATTTTTCCACATGGAGAGATTAACTTCTCTAACATTTTAATTTTGACTTTAAATTAATTAATTTTCTAGCTTAGGATTTAATTTTAGTTATGCCAGAAATTTTTATTTATTGGCTCATGAGGGGATTAATTATTTTTCCACCCTCAAATATTTTAGCCATAGTGTCTAAAGATGAGGGGCCACACACTAAAACATTTTTTACATAAGATTTTACAAATTTAACCCCTAAAGGGGGGATACCTATTTGTTATAGACCCTCAAAATATTTACCCAATTCTACGACACAATATGATCTAGTAGACCAAGTGCTCTGTAATAAAATAATTTAACAAATTAGCTTAAATTATTCCCAAATCACTTTTACAATAGACTCGACTAAAACACTAGGACTCACCTAAGACTTTGACGACAAATTCCACCCTAGCTTTGGGGTGAGGTTGGAGGGAAAAGCTTTGTCGATCATCCGTGTTTAGGAACACAAGTAATCAATGAGACGAAAAACCTCCTAAGATGAAATTCGTCAACAAAATCATAGGCTTACCTAGGTTATTACATAATTAAACAATTGTACTAGCATAATTTACATTATAATTGTAGAATGGGTTTATAGTGACATGACAGATTGTTGGTTGATGATTCTGACTTTAAAAAAATTCCTTCAAGACTTTGGATCCTGCTTCCTTGTGAAAAGTTGAAAAAATGGGTGCAACATTTGGCTCCATACGGGGACACATTGTTTTAATGGAGAAATGTGAGAATCCAGAATCTTGTAACCAAGAAAATAGAATTCCATCAAATATATATCCATTCAAAATCGAAATCATCATGCATACATAGAATATCTTCTCGAATAGAAAAAATCTACTCGGACAAACTGAAATATAAAGACATAAAACATAAGCGCATAAAAGGAAACTAACTAATTCCATAAGTGAAAAGGAGTAGGGTTAGATATACTATACAAATGATGCCTTATGGCATCAAATGTCATTTATATGGCACACTTTGGAACATGCTTGTTGACAGGTAGATCAATAGGTTGTTTATCAGATGTCCCCTACTAAAACTTAACCCTCTTTGGTTGATGAAGCATGTGATAATAGTGGTGCACATATTTGTCAATTTGAAGCCTTCTTCTTTTTCTTCTTGGAAGATAGGATGGAATATGTGTGAAAAAAAGTGGTACATTGGCTGGATGAATTCTAACTCAAAATATGATGGATGACCTTATGGCTTAATCTCTTCACCAATCTCTTGTTTCTTCGGATATTCAACATCGTATCTTCTTTCAACTTCTTTTTATAATATAAACATACCACCTGTTGTTGCGGGAATAGTAGCATATGATATTTCCATCTAAGTATATCCACCTAGGTCAGCTGCAAAATTCCTAGATAAAAGCATTCCCCACACATCGGGCACATCAATAATTGCTATATCCACGGTGATGATCTTATATGGATAATTAGATAATGAGATGATCCAGGCGGATATTGGTGGCCACCTGCCAAGTCCATCTAGACCCCCACCATTTTCTTTCTCAGCATTTTCAGTTTCCGTAATCGTAGCACAACTTACTATTTTTAGCAGTTTTTCGGGTCCTGAACTTCCGGAGCCGTTTTGAGGCCCTAAATGACGTTTTTTGGGAAATATGGGGGCAACATGGGTCCATGGACCGATGTTGCCCTTCCCAAAGTGGTAGTTCTCGGATAGATCTTTCTAACGAGCTATCATACGCGTCAAACGGAGATCGTATGCCAAAGTTACGACCCCGGGAAATTGATGTACCAATTTACCCAAAACGGGGCCCACAATTTGGCGTTTCATCTTCTAAGGGTCGGTTTTGGAAGGTGAAGGGTTTTCCATTGTTTCTCAATAATAAATAGGCCTTCGAGCCTCATTGTAACCCAAGTTTGGAACAGTTCAGAGACATGCAGCCGCACATCTCTTCTCAGAGATAAGCTACCATAGTCCTAGCTGGTTTATTTCCAATTCTAGTTGTAAGCATATTTCGGTATTTTCCATTAATGAAATGAAGCATTATTTCCGCTGCATCTTTATGTATATGGTTATCTCTGTATTTTATTGCGTTCCTGTTTAAATCCGGATCATGAGACTTGTAAATATTTGACCACACCAAGGACTTCAACCTGTTAGTGTCAGTCTTGAGCCCTCCATCGGTGATCAAAAGCTCTTTGCATATGCATAGGTAGGTGTCTCATCAGTATCAGTTTTGCATCCCGTTAGGCATGCCATAACAATGATGGAGGAGCTGGTCTTTGTTCCCTTCTTGGCTTTGCTGGATCAGATCATATCATTTAAATGAGCTTGTGTTATACTTGTTTTATTTTTGTCTTGCAATCCCAAGTCTAGGTCTAGGGTTTTGGTCAAATATCACTGCAAGGTCATGAGTCAAAGGTCTAATAGTCCCTAGCAAGCCGGAAGGAGGTATGTAAATATGTTCCATTGATATTTTTCATCAGGTACAGCTCATTTATACCTTGGATTTAAAAACCCTGTTTTTAAACCCAAGGTCATGTGAAATTTGCAAAAAAATAAGGAAAATTTTCAAAATTCTTCAAAATGCCGGCAATAACCCTGGTTTCCTCGCCAGAGTCCATCAGATGGTCAACCTGCAAAAAGAACGGAGTTAAAGCACTCAAAAGATCAAATTCAGGCAAAGTGAACTTAAAACAGTGTTAAAGTGAATGTCAAAGCAAAAAACATTAGAAAGTGGGTTTGGTGATTTAATTTTTTCAAATTTGGACCCATAAAGACTAAATTTCCCTCTACATAGCCTCATTATGCATTTGCAAGCTTGCAAAACACAAGTGAGAGGTCAAGAAGGCGATTTGCAGCAAGTTGGGTTCATTTTCAGGGGGCGCGACCACTCAAACTAGGTGCGCGACCAGTTGGGCGGGGCGCGACCACTCAACGCCAGTTCTGCAGTGTGATTTCCTAAGGGGCGCGACCACTCAGAACAAGGGCGCGACCACTCGACCTGTTTTGTCCAGAAACCCTCCAAATCGGCCAAATTGCCCTCCTAAGTGCTAAATCGATCAAGGTAGGCTCTAAATTCATGAATGATGCTAATGGATGATGAAATAATGATGTGTCTAATGGTTTTATCATTTAAGATTTGCAAGAGAATGGGTAAATTTGGCTGTTGTTAATGTAGGCATTATGCTAGGGTTTGTGTGTTTTTTGAAGGTTTTAAATCCCTCTTTATTCCCTCCTTGTTTCCTATGAAATTCAATTCACAAATGTTGTAATATATCTCTCTCTTATCTCATTTGCACTAAATACTAAATTTCCCATCCCAAATTCCTAAAAAACCTATCCCTCCCCAAATCCCTTTACAAAACCCTAATGCCCTTTCATATATTCTACCCAAACCCTAATACCCTCCACACAACAAGCAAACTAAATGAACAACAGCAAGGAAAATAAATGAATGACAGAAAGAATAAAAATGTTATGTAAAAAATAAAATAGCAGTAATATGCCAAAATGACCAAATATAAAAAAAAAAGAGATATTGCTGTGCATAGTCATTGAAAAATAGAAGACATGCTGTTGTTGCATATCCATGGAAAAAACAAGAAAAATGCAGCTGTGTATATTTATAAAATGGACATATTGCTGTAATTATTGTCTGCAAAAGAATATTGATGTGTCTCCCCAAAACCAACCCCTGTTTTCCTCTTTACCCCTTCCCTAAAATCATGTTTCCCTTATGACAAGATGTAAAAGAATTCTTATTCCCCTATGATTAAATCCTAATAAAGTATTTCGTTGCAAATGATTTCCTAATGATGGAAGATGAGATGATATGCTTAACATTTTGTGAATTCTCCCTTAAAAATCCCAGTTTTTATATATTTTCCCATTCCTTATTAAAAATCCCTCCCCTAACATTTCCCTTATGATTTTTTCCCCTTGAAACAGCATACTTCTCAGCATTTTTGCAGGCAGAGGCAGCAGTTCAATTTATCCTTCAGTTTGCCCATCTTGCTCCAAAACCATGTCAGATACCGAGACTTATGAGCAAGGTGATGACCATTCGTCATCTACAGAGGTGGAGGTACAGCAGAGGCCCCGTAAGGGTGGCAAAGGTGGTCATCATAGGAGAGAGGAACCCACCTCTTTGGCAGAATTGCAGGCCTGTCCTTTGGCAATGAATGGTTTCCGTTATATGTCATGTTTTCAGTTCTGTGAGAGGCTTGCTC
>APFE031738781.1:175239-216160 GCA_000404065.3 Pinus taeda
GGAAAGTGTATCGAGAGAAAAAGATGAAGTATATGATTACTACCAAGGAAAAGCCAGTAAATCATCCTGTAAATTATGTACAAACAGATTTAGAATCTTATGTCTTATTTGCTGATAATTTTAATGAGGTAGATAGTCAGTTAGTTCAGGTAGAAGATATCCCAAGCATTGCAGAAAATTTCAGAGAAGTATTGAGAATGGAAAGTGAAGAAAGGACTGTTGTCATAAGGTCAATCGCTGATACCAATGAGCAGCAAATCATGACTGCGACAACATCACAAGTGCAGCCCTTGGAAGATGAGGAGGATGGTCTTTGGACCATGGATTTTGATGGCGCAGTGGGCAGCGACGGAGCTGGTATAGGTGTGTGGATTCGTAGTCCATTTTCAGTCCCTAATCAAGTTCCAAGCAAGGTACGGGTGTGTTCCTATAAACTAGCATTTGATTGTTCAAACAATGAGGCAGAATATGAAGCTCTTATTGCTGGTTTGAAAATTCTTTTGAACTTAAAAGCAAAGAAAATAGCAGTATATGGCGACTCCGAACTAGTTATCAAGCAAGTGAAAGGTGAATTTCAGGCCAAACATCCTCGCATGAGAGCTTATAGAAATGTTGTTTAAGATATCCTGAAAAGATTTCTGAACATAACCTTGAACATGTGTGCCCGCCGCTGGATTCAAATGGTGTTGCGGATGCAATTTGGCCAGGCAGCAAGTATTGAAAATACCAATGAATTCAAGCAACAAGTTCGAAATCTATGTGAAGCATGCGTCCTAACAATCCCGGATAATCAAAGGTGTTGGCAAGTCTTTCAAGATGACGAAGAAATCAAAGACTTCTTACATGGAGAAGGTAAATTTGAAGAGATCTCAATAGATATGGAGCCTGAAGGAGTGAATCAAATGGATGTTTTACAGCTGAAAGACAATTATATTGCTAAAGGGCTGATTCCTTTAGAAGAACTTTTCGATCAAGATGATGTGGCCCGCAAGCCAACTTTGATGCCAACAAACGAAGGTGTGGAAGATGTGAACCTTGGGACAACCGAGAATCCAAAGATGGTGAAGTTATCAAAAGCGTTGCCGCCCAAGGTAAAGCATCAATATATTAGATTATTATCCTCGTTTTCTAATGTGTTTGCTTGGGATTATTCAGATTTAAAGACCTATGATACAAGCATTATTCAACACACTATTCCCATAAAGCCAAATCAAAAGCCTTTTCGGCAAAAGTTGCGGAGGATCAATCCCAAGTTGCTGCCTTTGATCGAGAAGGAAGTCAATAGACTCTATAAGTCTGGAATTATAGTCCCGATTCGCTTTTCTAATTGGATCTCCAATCTAGTGCCTGTGAGAAAGAAGACCGGTGAAATACGCTTGTGCATAGACTTCGGAAATTTGAACAAAGTATCTCTCAAGGACAACTATCCGCTGCCCAAAATGGACCACATATTGCAGCGGGTAGTGGGCGCTTCAAGGATGTCATTGCTAGATGGATACTCCGGCTACAATCAGATTTTAGTGCATGAAGATGACCGTGACAAGACAACATTTACTACGCCATGGGGTACATTTCATTATGCCAAGATGCCGTTTGGTTTGAAGAACACGGGTGCCACATTTCAGCGAGCTATGGACGTGGCCTTTGCCAATGAAAAGGATATATTTTTGGTTGTTTATCTTGATGATCTAACCATATTTTCCAAATCAGATGAAGAGCACTTGTTTCATTTGACCAAAGTGTTCCAAAAATGCAGAAAATATGGTATTTCTTTGAATCCGAAAAAGAGTCTTTTTTCCATGAGTGAAGGCAAGTTGCTGGGACATATCATTTCCAAAGATGGCATTCGAATTGATCTTGCACGGGTGGAAGCAATTCAACAACTAGAGCAGCCCCGAAACAAGAAAGAAATTCAGTCCTTTAATGGAAAGTTAAATTTTCTGCGCCGCTTCATTCCTACCCTTGCAGAGCATGTTAGAGAGATGACCAATATGCTTCGGAAGGACAACGAGATCAAATGGACCGAGGGGGCAGTCAAATCTTTCAATTTAATCAAGGTAATCTTGTCTTCAGCCCCAACCTTGATTAGCCTCAATTATAGTCAAGATTTCATTTTGTTTTCTTTTGCTTCTGAGCATACATTGGCAGCCGTGTTGATGCAAAAGAGGGAAGGAGTTGAGAGGCCAATTGCATTTTTCAGTCGAATCATAAGAGACGGGGTGCTGAATTATAATATCATTGAGAAGCAAGCGTTGGCACTGATTAAGGCTCTCAAAGATTTCCGGGTATACATACTTCACTCTCATGTATTGGCATATGTTCCTAGTGCGGCCGTCAAGGATGTCTTGGTACAAACGGAGCCGGAAGGTAGGAGAGGTAAGTGGATTGCTGCTCTTTTAGAATATGATGTTGAGATCAAGCCTACCAAGCTGATCAAAGGCCAAGGTCTGGCAAAGTTGATGGCTGAAACAAACCTTCATGCCCTTGACATCAACTTGATTGCTGCCTTATCCGACGGTGAAGAAGAAAATCCAGCAGTTCAGGTATCGAATATTTTCATTACTTCTCCTTGGTATGCTGATATAGTTTATGTTCTTCAAAATGTATCCGCACCTCCTGGAATGTCAAGAAACAAAGCAAGAACATTCAAGCTAAAGGCTGCTAAGTTTTGCATTATGAAATCTGCACTTTATTGGAAAGATCCTGGTGGCATCTTGCTGAATTGTTTGGTTGAAGAGGAAGAAAAGGCAACAGTAGTGGATTTCCATAAAGGCGACTGTGGAGGTCATTTATTTTGGAAAACTACAGCCAATAAGATCTTACGGGCTGGTTTCTATTGGCCTACTCTATTTTCTGATGTGTACAAAGCGGTGAAACGTTGCCATGAATGCCAGATATTCCAAGGAAAACAAAGATTGCAGCCATTGCCTCTCAAACCGGTGGATATCAGCGCACCATTTCAGCAGTGGGGTTTAGACTTCATTGGCGAAATTCACCCAGCATCATCCGGGCAGCATCGATGGATCTTAACTGCCACCGATTACTTCACAAAGTGGATAGAGGCAATTCCCACTCGGCAGGCCACGGATTCGGTAATCATTTCTTTTCTTGAAAATAATATTTTGTCACGTTTTGGCTGTCCATCCAAATTGATCACAGATAATGCAGCAGCATTTAAGTCCAAGCGAATGGTTGATTTTTGCCATAAGTATAACATCATCTTGAGGCACTCCACAGCTTATCATCCGCAAGGTAATGGGCTGGCCGAGTCATCAAATAATTCACTAGTGAACATTATCAAGAAGATGCTGGAAATTAACAAGAAAAGTTGGCACAACAAGCTGATAAATGCATTGTGGGCTGATCGGGTAAGTCAAAAGAAGTCAATTGGTATGTTGCCATTTGAGATATTTTATGGAATTGATGCAGTTTTTCCAACATCACTTAGTGTACCGGTCGCAAGATTGCTCCAGGAAGTGGGTGAAGATTCGGATCCAATGCAACGGCGAATCAATCAAATGATTCACTTACAACAAACACGGGAGGAGGTTTTCCAAAATTCTTTGAGGTTGCAAGAGCGCATCAAGAAGATCTATGATAAGAAGGCAAAGTCAGAAAACTTTCAGTTGGAGGATGTTGTTTTGAGATGGGATGCCCGAAATGAAGACAAAGGTAAGCACAGTAAATTTGATAATTTGTGGAAAGGTCCTTATAAGATTGTTGCATATCGTGGTCTCAATGCTTTCCTTCTCAAAGAGATGAATGGTGATGAATGTCCCAGTGGGTCAGTGAATGGCCGGCTTTTGAAAAGATATCATGCTTGAGCAATTGCTGCTCTAATCATCCTCATTGTAATTACCATTTTTCTTTCATATTACAGCAAGTGTGAACTGACCTCTCATCCTTAGTTTGGTGCCCGCGGTGAAGGCTATAATTCTAAGGATAGAGGTTGGTTGGTGTGAAGTTTTCAGATTGTTTATTTTCTGCAAAAATTAGTTTGTTTGTGTCAAAGTCCTTTGAAAATTTCAGTTTTTCGGTCCAAGTCCAATACAGTCATTTCTAGTTTGGTCATGTGTGTACAAGTTGACTCCATTTGCCCAATGAATAAAACACTGGTCTGCTATCCCAGAGGTCTAAGGTTCTTGGCACCTCCAAGGAGCTACCATCCCCATTGGATCCAATGTTAGTGTCGGTCTTGAGCCCTCCATCGGTTTTCAAAAGCTCTTTGCATATGCATAGGTAGGTGTCTCATCAGTATCAGTTTTGCATCCCGTTAGGCATGCCATAACACTGATGGAGGAGCTAGTCTTTGTTCCCTTCTTGGCTTTGCTGGATCAGGTCATATCATTTGAATGAGCTTGTGTCACACTTGTTTTATTTTTGTCTTGAAATCCCAAGTCTAGGTCTAGGGTTTTGGTCAAAATCAATGCAAGGTCATGAGTCAAATGTCTAATAGTCCCCAGCAAGCCGGAAGGAGGTATGTAAATATGTTCCATTGATATTTTTCATCAGCTACAGCTCATTTATACCTTGGATTTAAAAACTCTGTTTTTAAACCCAAGGTCATGTGAAATTTGCAAAAATAAGGAAAATTTTCAAAATTCTTCAGAATGCCGACAATAACCCTGGTTTCCTTGCCAGAATCCATCAGATAGTCAACCTGCAAAAAGAACCAAGTTAAAGCACTCAAAAGATCAATTTCAGGCAAAGTGAAACTTAAAACAGTGTTAAAATGAATGTCAAAACATACAACATTAGAAAGTGGGTTTGATGATTTAATTTTTTCTAATTTGGACCTATAAAGACTAAATTTCCTTCTACATAGCCTCATTATGCATTTGCAAGCTTGCAAGAACAAGTGAGAGGTCAAGAAGGGCGATTTGCAGCAAGTTGGGTTCATTTTCAGGGGGCGCGACCAGTTGGGCGGGGCACGACCACTCAGCGCCACTTCTACAGTGCATTTTCCTAAGGGGCGCGACCACTCAGAGGGGGCGCGACCACTCAGAGTAGGGGCGCGACCACTCGGCCTGTTTTGTCCAGAAACCCTCCAAATCGATCAAATCGCCCTCCTAAGTGCCAAATCGATCGAGGTAGGCTCTAAATTCATGAAGGATGCTAATGGGTGATGAAATAATGATGTGTCTAATGGTTTTATCATTTAAGATGGCAAGAGAATGGATTAATTTGGCTATTTCTAATGTAGGCATTATGCTAGGGTTTATGTGTTTTTTCAAGGTTTTAAGTCCCTCTTTATTCCCTCCTTATTTCCTATGAAATTCAATTCACAAATGTTGTAATATATCTATCTCTTATCTCATTTGCACTAAATACTAAATTCCCATCCCAAATTCCTAAAACCCTATCCCTCCCCAAAACCCTTTACAAAACCCTAATGCCCTTTCATGCATTCTACCCAAACCCTAATACCCTCCACACAGCAAGCAAACTAAATGAACAACTACAAGGAAAACAAATGAATAACAGAAAATATAAAAAATGTTATGTAAAAAGAAAAAGAGCAAAATATGCCAAAATGACCAAATATGAACAAAAGAGATATTGCTGTGTATAGTCATTGAAAAAAAGAAGGCATGCTGCTATTGTATATCCATAGCAAAAACAAGAAAAATGCAGCTGTGTATATTTATAAAATGGACGTATTGCTGTAGTTCTTGTCTGCAAAAGAATATTGCTATGTCTCCCCAAAACCAAGCCCTGTTTTCCTCTTTACTCCTTCCCTAAAATCTTGTTTCCCTTATGACAAGATTAAAAAGAAGTCTTATTCCCTTATGATTAAATCCTAATAAAGTATTTCGTTGCAAATGATTGCCTAATAATGGCAGATGAGATGATGTGTTTAACATTTTGTGAATTATCCCGTAAAAATCCCTGTTTTTATATATTTTCCCATTCCTTATTAAAAATCCCTTCCCTAACATTTCCCTTATGATTTTTTCCCCTTGAAAACAGCATACTTCTCAGCATTTTTGCAGGCAGAGGCAGCAGTTCATTTTATCCTTCAGTTTTCCCATCTTGCTCCAAAACCATGTCAGATACTGAGACTTATGAGCGAGGTGATGACCATTCATCATCTACAGAGGTGGAGGTACAGCAGAGACCTCGTAAGGGGGGCAAAGGTGGTCATCATAGGAGAGAGGAACCCAACTCTTTGGCAGAATTGCAGGCCTGTCCTATGGCAGTGAATGGTTTCCATTATATGTCATGTTTTCAGTTCTGTGAGAGGCTTTCTCAGATTCAGCACCACAGGGAGTTGGCCCGATTATTTGTTTTGCACCTTCATGATGGGCAGGTCACTCTTGCAGGGGTGAATTTTGTACTATCTCTGGAGATGATTTCAGAGGCTACCGGGATACCAAATGTGGGTGAGGTGTGGCCCAAGCGCAAATTGCTAGATTTTGTTTATTTTGAGCCATATGTCAGGCCAGCATTTGTGAGTCATTTGTTAGGGGTCTTTCCTTTCAGATTCCTCCGGGCGGAGTATGCTTTGATCATGCGGCTTATCATGCAGTACTTTACATGCGAGGGAAGATTTTCACAGGTCTTCTCTTGTCACATTCGCATGTTGATGCACTTTACCTGAGTGAGGATGATGAACATCCTGGTTTTCTTCTTCCAGGACATTCAGAGGATGTCATCCGTGTTTCAGAGGCAGTCCCCAGCTCAGCAACATAGGAGTTTGTGTCATCATGGTCTCATTCAGCTCGTTGTTTCTCATCAGTTGAGTCAGCAGGGCATCCCATGGGCAGACTTCATTTCTCATGAGGTCTTTACAGCGCCACCACAGCCACAGCTAGAGCCAAAGGCCATTCATGAGGAGGGAGGTCCATCACACCAGCCCGATATTATTGTGCCGAGACATGTTGTTTCCCCACTGCAGTGTACATATCAGAAGGGTCATAGGACCTTGTTTGCAGCAGCTCGACGAGTATTTTCTCCACAGCAGGTGGAAGGGGTCTCGTCATCATCATCAGATCAACGAGTGTTATCTCCACACCAGGTGGAAGGGGCCTCGTTGCCGACAGCAGCACAGGTAGCAGAGAGGGGCAAACAGCCCATGATTGAGGAGAGAGTGTCAGGTGATCCGGTTATTGATCTTGACGCCGGTTCTCCTAGCACAGAGCTCAAGGATATTATCCAAGAGAAAAGCACCGAGATCCATTCGAAACAAACACAATTATTGATGGCAAAATGGATAATCAAATATTTAGAGCAGCGAAACAAACAACTGGAGGATGAGAAAGAGTTGGATGAGCTATGGAGGATTCGAAGTGATCGAGTCATCAACCGTAGGAGGCCCGGTGACTTGCTGCCCAAGGAGAGGGAATCCATGCTTATCCGGGTGAATACAAACTTAGAGAGGCTGTTGGCTAAGGCCAATTGAAACAAAAAATTGCTAAGGAACATGAAAAACCATTATTGGGCAAGGATGCATGTTTGCAAGGCGAAGATGAAAATGTTCCAAAGAAGGTTGTCCGAGGTCCGCAAGAGGAAGAAGAAGACCAACCCACTCTGTATCTTGGCTGAGGCCTCTCTCACTCACCATGATACTCATTATCTTCCTCCTAGCAGCAAACCCAAGAAATTTTGAGAATTTTGAGGCATTTTTGGCATTTTTGGGAATTTTACAGGTTTTGGCCATTTGAGTGGTCTCAACCCGTACGAGACCAGTCATGAGGACAGCTCAGAACGGGGAAAACTCTACATTTTTGGAATTTTCATGCAAAGATACACTTGCCTATGGAATGGTTTCAAATTTTATGAAGATTTGGGCTCCCAAAAGCTCAAAATACATGCAAATTTTGACTTTTTGCCCCTTTTTTGAGTTGCAGAAAGCAGTCTTAGGAGAAATGACTCTTGAGGGGTCAAATCAACTTCAAATTTAGAAATTCCAGTTGGGTTGGAAATTAGACTCCCCGACCTTTCCAACGAGCTATCTTGCACCTGATTTGGACACAGGGAAGGCCCTCAAACAGAGCTTCCAATGCGCGCGACCAATCAAATTCAGGGGCGCGACCACTCAGGGAAATTTGCCCGTTTTGACCAGTTCGGCCAGCAAAACACTGTTTTCACCTTGGTTGACTTTTGAGGCATGTAAATGATGGATTTTTGTGTAAATTTCATGGCACTTAGATACTTTTACTCTTCTTGAACACTTCTAGAAGTTTCTTTGATGTAAATGGTAAATATTTAATGCATGGATAGGTTTCCTAAGTTTTAGAGGCAAGTTGTTGTGCTGGCCTATTATCTGGTGATTAATTTAGAATTAGTTGCAACAGCTCCTAGGAAGCTGAGCTCGACCCCTAGAGGTGGGGAAAGGAGTTGGATCTTCTATATTATGCCTTCTCTTACTCATTTTCATGGTTGGACTCTAGAGGGAGAAGCTCTATTGTATATTTTACTTGTATCTCTGCAATTTGAGGAAAAGGAAGGCCAGGGTTTTGCAGACATCATTGTGGATTCTTGTGGATTATTTTGTTGATGATGTGTTTCCTACTTGTCATTGTAAGTGTGTTTATGTGTTCCATATCTTATTCTCTTGCTGCTAATTAAACAAAAGAAGTGATAAAGTTTGAATTCATGCATGCCATGCTCAGCTTTCAATTTTGTTTAATATTTATGTTTTCCACTGTCTAGAGAGGATTCAAATTCATTGTTTGCCCTCTTTAGCTTCTCTTCTTTCCTCCTTGATCATCCACCTCAGCTAAAGGCATCAACACAAACTCCTACCTTGCCCCAAAGACCCACCTGCAAAAACTGAACTCAATCCCCGTACCCTAAATTGCACTCCCTCCAATTGCCACCAAAAACCCCAAAAACTTTAAATCAACCCTCCTTATCAGTTTACTAGCCTAAAATCAGTGTTTCTAATTGGTCAACTCTTCCCATTGAAAAATCCACCGAGTTTGACTCGAGAGAGCCTTCTCATACCTCGTAGGGATAGCTACGAGGTGAAATGGTTTGATGTAGCTTTGAGGTTTGTCTATCTCAGCCTAGGTGAAATCTCAAGCGCTAACACACCCCATGGGGAACTTTTCATTACGCTAAAATGCCTTTCGGTTTAAAGAACGCGGGTGCCACATTTCAGCGGGAAATGGAATTGGCTTTTGCAAATGAGAAGGATGTCTTTTTGGTTGTGTACCTTGATGATCTGACCGTGTTTTCCAAATCAGATGAAGAGCACATGTATCATTTGAAAATCGTCTTTCAAAAGTGCAAAAAATATGGTGTGTCACTGAATCCAAAGAAGAGCTTGTTTGCCATGGATGAGGGCAAACTACTTGAGCACATTATCTCAAAATATGACATTCATATTTATCCAGCATGTGTAGAAGCGATTCAGCAAATTGATCTTTCCTGGAACAAGAAGGAGATTCAATATTTTAATGGTAAGATGAATTTTTTACACCGCTTTGTTCCTAATCTTGCTGAACATCTAAGAGAGATTACAAGCATGATTAAGAAGGATAGCCAAGTGAAGTGGACGAAAGAGGCTGTAAAATATTTCAATTTAGTCAAATTGGCTCTTTCCTCAGCTCTGGTTCTAATTAGCTCGGACTACACTCAAGATTTTATATTGTTTTCTTTTGCTTCGGAGCATATAATGGCAGTTGTATTAATGTAGAAAAGAGAGGAGTATGAAAGACCAATTGCTTTTTTCAGCCAAACTATAAGAGATGCAGCCTTAAAGTACAACATCATTGAAAAGAAAGCCCTTGCACTTGTGAAAGCATTGAAAGATTTTCGGGTATATATTTTGCATTCTTATACTTTGGCTTATGTTCCTAATGCTGCTGTCAAGGACGTTTTAGTGTAGACCGATCTGGAAGGAAGATGAGGCAAGTGGATTGCAGCCTTGTTGGAGTAAGATGTGGAGATAAGGCCCACCAAGCTTGTTAAAGGATAGGGATTGGCAAAGTTAATGGCTAAATCAAACTTGCACGCCTTAGACATAAATCTGATCGCTGCCATGTCCGATGAAAATGAGAAAGGTTCGTCAATTCAGGTATCCGAAATGTTTGTTCTTTCCCCATGGTATTCAGATATCATATATGTGCTGCAAAATTTGTCACCACCACCCAGTATGACTAGAAACAAAAGTAGAACTCTCAAATTGAAGGCTACAAATTTTTGTATTCTAAATTCTGCACTTTATTGGAAAGTAGTGGCGTTCTGTTGAATTGTTTGGTCAAAGAAGAAGCAAAGCAGGTCATGGAGGATTTCCACAAAGGGGATTATGGTGGTCACCTTTTTTGGAAAACAATGGCATATAAAATTCTGAGAGCGGGATACTATTGGCCGACATTGTTTGTTGATGTATATAAGGTTGTCAAGAGCTGTCATAAATGTCAGATTTTTGAAGGAAGGCAGAAATTACAGCCTTTGCCGCTTAAGCCCATTGAGGTGAGTGCCCCGTTTCAGCAGTGGGGGTTGAATTTCATTGGTGAAATTCATCCTGCTTCTTCCGATCAGCATCGCTAGATTCTTACAGCAACATATTATTTCACGAAATGGATCGAAGAAATTCCCACCAGGCAAGCTATGGATGCAGTAATTATTTCATTCCTTGAGAATAACATCTTGTCTTGTTTTGGTTGCCCGAATAAGTTAATCACCGGCAACGCAACAACCTTCAAATCAAAGAAGATGATTGAGTTTTGTAACAAGTATAAAATCATTTTGGGTCACTCAACCGCCTATCATCCGCAAGGCAATGGTTTGGTGGAGTCTTCAAATAAATCTTTAGTCAACATCATTAAGAAGCTGCTGGAAATAAAAAAGAAGAGTTGGCATAAGAAGTTGGTCAATGCACTTTTGGCAGATCGGGTCAGACAAAAGAAATCCATTGGTATGTCTCCCTTTGAGCTTGTTTATGGAGTTGATACAGTGTTTCCTATTCTCTAACAGCCCCGGTAGTCAAACTTCTTCAGGAGGTTGGTAGTGAGGAAGATCCTATGCAAAGAAGGTTAAATCAAATGGTCCATTTGCAGTAGACAAGAGAAGAGGTTTTCCAAAACACATCCAAGTTGCAGGATAAGATTAAGAAAATCTATGACAGAAAAGCGAAGGTGGACAAATTCCAATTGGATGAAGTGGTGCTGAAATGGGATGCAAGGAATGAGGAAAAGGGTAAGCACGGCAAGTTCGAAAATATTTGGAAAGGCCCCTTCAAAATTGCTACATATCATGGTTACAATGCTTTTCTTCTGAAGGAGATGAACGAGGAAGAATGTCCTGGAGGGCCGGTCAATGGTCGGCTGCTTAAGAGGTATCATTTCTGAGTTGTTTCTGCTATCTACATTGTCACTGTATATACCATTTTATTTCAGTTTCATTGCAAGAGTGCGATGTGATCTTTTCTTCAGTCTAGGGCCCAAAGTGAAGGCTATAATTCTAAAGAAAGGTTTAAATGTTGGGTTCAGTTTGTCAAGTCAAGTTTTTAGTCATTTTTGTTTACTAATCGAGTCAAGTTTTCAGTCAAGTTTGAGTCAATAAATGAGTCAAGAGTCTTGTGTCAATTTCTCGAAATAATGGACTCCATAGCCCAATGGATGAAGGCGTTGTCTATCTCTCCTAGAGATTTTCCATTCTTGGCACCTTCGAGGAGATACCATCCCCATTGGAACTGATGTTAGAGTCAGTCTATTCAGCTCTCTGTCAAAGATCAAAATCTCTTTATTGGATTTCATTTTTAAATGTCTCACCTGATTTACTTAGTTGCATTCTGCTAGGGGCATGCCATAATCTGACGGAAGGGTCTTGTGATTCATTACCCCTCATGCCTCGCCCTGTAGGATCAAGTCTGCTCATCAAAATCAAGTTTTACAATCACTTACAGTCTTGTTTTAGTCTTTTGATCAGCAAGAGTCATTTCAGTCACTAGGTCTAGGGTTTCACAAATTGTGTCTTCAAGATGTCCAATAATGCCAGCAAGCCAGAGGGAGGTTCTTAATAAGTGGTCATTTCAAATATTTTTATCATCATATGGATAGATTATGACTTTTCTTCAAAACTTTATTTTGTAGAAAAGTCGACATTTTGTTTTTTGTAAATTTGTAAAAGTTTTTCAATTGTTGAATTCTTCAAGCGTAGCCCTGGTCTACTTTTCCAAATTCCATGTCAGCTATCCCTACAAAAAATTGCCAAGAATTTCATCATTTCAGTCAAAAAATCAAAAAACAGAGTTGTATTAAAATGTCAAAAGGTGCCAATGCCAAACATTACAAAGATGGGTTTTGAAGAAACAAAAATCAAATCCATGTCTTTATAAAGATTTTTCTATGAGGATCAATGTCATTTACATGCCAAGACCAAAGAGAAGCAATTCAGAGCAAATTGGTTGAGTAAGCACACAATTTGGGTGAAGTTGGATCAAACTGGGCCGGTGCGGTGCATAGAGCAGGTGGCACGATGCACTGGAGAGGCGCGGTGCACTGGGAGCAGTTGCACAGTGTTAAATAACATGGGCGCGACGCACTGGGACGACGTGGCGCATACACTTGAAAGCCCGAAATTGCTTAAAATTTCTCCAAATTGCCCATCACTTGCGCAGATTTTCCAGGTAGAGCCTTCTTCTTGATGTTTCATCTGAACTTGTGATAAGCTATGGTGGTTTATGGATGATAATGGTTGAACAAACACATCAAACCCTACCTCTAAATTACCTCAAGACAAATTGTTGTTAGGGTTTCAAAATCATTGTTTTTCTACCAAACTCACTCCTTCATCCCATTTCTCCCTTCTTTCCATCATTCCCTTCTCCCTTATTCCATTTCTCCCCAATTCCATTCTTCCTATCCCCAAAAAATTACTAAACCCCTATCCCCTATTCCCTTCCACACATTTCTAATGTAAAAACCCCAAACCCTACCCTATACAAAATTCCAAAACCCTCCTAAACAAATTTGTCCCAAAAGACCCTAATCCCTTACTATTTTCCCCCTTCCTAACAATCCCTTGTTGCATTTTTCCCCTTGGTAGTAGAATTCAACCACATCACAAAGAGTAGTCCAACACAGTTTTAACACCAGCATCTATTTCTCCAAGGCAGTTTGTATAGCAGCAATTATGTCATCCGGTCATTCATCCGATTATGAAGTGGAGACCCAAAGTGACTCACCCATGGAGGGAAATGCACCCTGGAGGCCTCATAAAGGTGGAAGACATGTTAGAGAAGAACCGACCACCTTTACAGAATTGCAGACCTGCCCTCTTGCCATCTCTTGTTTCTAGTTTTAGTCATGTTATGAATTTTGTGAGAATGTTTCTACTGTTCAGGTCCATCAGGAGTTGGCTCGCTTATTTGTGTTACATTTACATGGTGATCGAGTTACTTTCGCTGGTTTCACTTTCACACTTACACCAGATTCTATCTCATTGGCAACCAGCATACCTAACATTGGAGAACCGTGGAACAAGAGGCAGAAGATTGATCGGCAACATTATGAGTCATATATTAAACCTGGTTTCTTGAGGCAGCTAAAGAGAGTGTTCCCTTTCCGATATCTCAAAGATGAGTATGCTCCATTAATGAAATTAATCATGAATTATTTCAGTTGTGAAGGTCGCTTCTCCCGACTATATGCTTATCACATCAGGTTGCTCTTGCATTTCACCCGGGTAAGGATGATGAACATTCCTTATTTCATATGTGAGAACATAGAGAGGATGACCACCCTTGTGTAGCACAAAAACCTTGAGCAGCAGTTCAATAGTATTTGCCATTTTGCTCTCATCAAGATTTTGGCGGTTCATCAGCTTGGATTACAGGGCATCACTTGGGATGATTTCATCTCTCGTGACGTTTTCAGAGTTTCACAGGGACCTCCAGAGATTAGGCATGAGACTGGTGGACCTTCTCATCAGCAAGAAGGCCATGATCCACATACTGCTACTATACCAGTCTTCATTACCTATCAGAAGGGCATGAGGCAGTTATTTGCAGCAGCAAAGCGAGTGTTATCTCCACCTGGGGTGGAAGGGGCCTCACTTCCGACATCAACATCACAGGTACAAGATAGAGGAAAGAGGCCAATGCAGGATGAGGGGCCTTCAGGTGAGCGAGAGACTGACTTCATTCTCATTCAGGATTATGTTACAGATATGAGCTCGCAAAATGCACATCTTAGAGAGATCATCCAGGAGCAGTAAACAGAGATCACAGCCTTGTCCCTTGACTTGGAGAGGGCTAAGTGGACTATGAAATACTTGGAGTAGAGGAACAAACAGCTCAAAGATCAGCAAGTAATCATGGAGTTTCAAAACATCCGCGAGAATCGCCAAGCTGCTCAAAGGAGAAGGATTGAGCTCACTTCATTGGAGCAAGAGATTAATGATGATCGGAAGTCTTGGCTCAAGCGAATCAACATCCACCTGGAGAGACTCCTGGAAAAGGCCGATAAGGACAAAGCATTGTTGAGACACATGAATTTCCATTACAGGGCACGAAATATGAGTTCCAAGGCACGAATAAGAAATCTAAAGGCAAAATTGAAGAAGGCAATAAAGAAGCAAAAGAGGCAAAAGGAGCATGATCACCTTCGGATATTGGTCGAAGCCTCTTTAGCCCAGCATGAAACTTGATAGAGAAGGTATAGCCCAAATATCAAGAAATTTGGAGCAATTTTGAAAATTTTGAAAATTTTGGCACTGAAAAACAGGTTTTGCCTCCCTATGCGCCGCGCCACGTGGCACTCACTTTTGCTAGAGGGTTCCAAATTACAAAAAATATATATTTTTGGATTTGGCATGAAAAATCATGAATGTTGGTGCATGGCCAAGAAGTTTGGGCAAGTTGAGTCCCCAAGAGGTCAAAAACACTCAAAAAATGACCTCACTACCCCTATTTTGACACACAGGAAACAATCTTGGGAGATTGAAGTTTTGGAGGGGTACGTGGACACCAAATTGAAAAATTCCACTTGGGTTGGAAAGTAGACAGGTAGGGATTTCCAACAAGCTATCTTGGGCTCAATTTGGACTTCAGGAAGTGCCTCAAATTCACCTCCAAAGTGGCGTGACACATATAGAATCAAGCGTGGCGCATAGAGGATCTTTGCCAAATTTTTCACCTTCTAGCTCAAAAATTCGGCCAGTTTTGACTAGTTTTGCTTTTTTATGTAATTATTGACCTATATTGATGTAACTTGATGACTATGATGTAATTTTGGCACCTATTCACTTGTTCTAGAGGATTCATTCATTAAAAAGTGAAAATTTAATGAATGAATCAATTTCCTACCTTATAGAGGCAAGTTGTTTAATTGCCTAGATTTAAGTGCTTTGTTTAGAATTGGTTGAAACAACTCCTAGAATGATGAATGTGACCCCTAGAGGCATGGAAATGGGTTAGGATGGTCTATATCATGTATTTTCTAAGTCATTGTCAGGGTTGGACACTTGGGATTGCATGGCACATCATTGTACATTCTATCTCTGCATTTTTGGGAAAGGAAAGACTACAATTTTGCAGCACTTGTTGGGATCCATGTGGCTCTGTGTTTTGATGGTGTTTTTCTCTATGTAATTGTAAGTTCATTGATGTTTATGTGTATCATTTTCCCTTCTTTTGCTTCTGAAATTAAACAAAAGAGAGATTAAGGTAGAATTCATTGAGTTGTTGTGCTCTACCTTTTAGTTTTGTTTAATTCTCAATGTTTTCATCTATTTGAGGAGGACTCTTGAGATTCTCTTGCCCTCCTTGGCTTCTCACCAGTCTGATCCATCCATTTATTCACTCTGAAAGCATCAAAATGATTTCCTTCCTTGCCCCAATCAGAACTCTGCAAAAACTGTGTCTCATCGCGAGACCCAAATTTGCCTCTCCCATTTTCCAACTCAAAACCCCCAAAAACTCAATTCAAATCCTTGTACTTCATGCCTAGCCTAAAATTAGCTTTTATTTCAGTCATCTCGAGCCCCATCGATTATCTTTTGCCGAGATTGACCTAGAGAGAGCCCTCTCTTATCCTCCTAGGGAAAGCTACGAGGCTAATCGTGGTTTGATGTGGACCTAGAAGCTTACCTTTCTAGCCTGAGGTAAATCTAGGCTCTAACAGTTCCCTTAAAACTTTTATTGACCTTTAGATAATCTTCCTCAGAATTGTCCTATTCCTGAATAACTACAAAAGGTCTTTCATTTTCTAATATCCTTCCAGATCTTAGTTGAACATCATTAAGATATAGAGGGGTAATCATGTAAGTTGAAAATTGTTGTCCTTCTACCATGTAGGCATTTTGAGGGTTTTTATTGTTGGGGTTTGGAAATGGTTGGGAAAGTAGCTGATTTGGTTTCTACTGAAATGGCAGTAAGAGTTGAATATTTTGGTTTTGTTGTGGAAATTGCTATGGAAATGGTAATGAAAGTTGAGGATTCTGATTTTGAAGTTGTGGCTACTGATTTTGTTGTTGAATGTGTGGGGGAGGATAATTCTGATATGGTGGAGGATATTGATAATATTGAGAAAATCTCCAATAAGGATTTTGTACTCCTTGTGCCCACAGTTGAGATTGAGGTTAAGGTTGAGGCCAAGGTTGCTGCCAAGAATTCCAGTTTGGTGGGGGCTGAAGATACATTTGATTGTTAAAACACTGATTTTGTGGCCCCTGCCAAGGTCTTCTAGCCACAAAACAAAGAGGTTCTACATAATTTGGAATTTTTTCCTCTTGAAAGACAACCTTAAGACCTGGAATTGAAGGACAACCCTTGGTCTCATGATTTTCTAAGAAAATCATACAAGTTTCTACTATTTTCACATCTAAAGGGCATTCCCTTAGAGCATGTTTTTTTTTTTTGCATTTGGGACAAAAAATGGCTAAAGCATCAGCATCGGTTTTCTGCTTGTTTTGTATTTTAAGGGTGTTTAATTGCTCATTAAGGTTCCCTAGAATGTCAGTTTTAAATTCATCAAGCATATTACCATTTTCTACCCTACTTACAGATCTCGTTGTAGATTTGTTTACTCTAACAAGAGAAGGATTTCTTTGCCCTTTCCCTATTTTAGATTTCCCCCTTGAGAGATGAACACACACTTCTCCTATATCATTTAATGGGAGTTGAGAGATATCTCCATTCCCCATCATGTTAAGGATATCTATCCACTCATCTCTAATGGCTTTTAATAAAAGAGATTTCAAGGTTTCTTCATCTAAATTGTTCATCTTTTTTCTTTTCAAATTATAGTTGAATATCTCAATCAAATATTCTAAGTTTTCATCCTCTCTTTGCATCATTTTGAATACTTCAACTTTGTGATTGGTAGCCATGCAATAATCCAAGTACCTATCCAAAAACGTTTTTTTCATATCATTCCATGTTCTAATGGATTGAGTGACTAACCCCATTAACCATTTCAAAGCAGCTCCCTTCAGTGTTGAAGGAAAAAATTTAAGTTTTTGAGAGTCTTCAAGGTAGTCATAGGTTCTGTACAAGACTTCAAACTCAAACAAAAATGTTTCAGGATCCTCACTTTTGAACCCATAGAAGTTTGGGAGGATAGAAGGTGAAATATTTTTCATTGTGGCATTTGTTTCCTCATCCACTATAGGGAATCAAAAAGAATTATCTATTAACCTATTTCCTCTGCCTCCTCCATTATTTCCTCTACCTTCTCCATTGTTTCCTCTATCTCCATTATTTCCTCTACCTATCCCTCTACCCCCTCCTCCAAACAGTGAGAATTCTCCATCTTGTTCTTCTTCTGCCATTATAGTTTCTTCAGAGTCGGTGTAGGGCTCAACCTGTAAGGTTTCTTCCTATTCCTCTGGTTCTTCTATCAATGGAACATGGGAGAGAGGTTATACTTCTTCTTCCTCACCAGGTATTCCTAATTCCTCAATTACAATGTTTTCCCCTGTGGAGGTGAAGAAGGCTATTCCTGCTCTTGGAGATTCAAAAATTTTCTCCCCTAGGACTAACTTGGTAGCTGAAGTAGGAGATTCTTTTGATTGGATTTCTGCCCCTGGAGTTCAAGGAGTCCTATGGCTGGGAGTATGAGTCTGGGATGGATATGTGTCTTTTCTTGTTCGTTGTGGAGTAGGTGGTGTTATAGGAATTAAACTTCTGCCCCTAGCTATAAATCTACCCCTAGTGTCTCTTTCTCTATGCATGTCATTTTTTTTTTAATTTAGGAGATAAGGCTACCTAGTTAGACTTCCCTGGCAATGGCACCAAAATGTTTGGTCAATTTAGTGTCCTAAGCTACTCTACATAAATTATCAATCCAAGTATCATAAACTGATGAAGCGTAGTGCATTGTTTGTGCTAGATAACCTTTCTTACTTCGTTGTTTTTGTATTTTATGTTGTTTTGGGCAGTTTTTTTGGTCTTTTAATACCTAATGATTTACAATGTAATTATTGAAAACTTGAGTCTAACTTTTGTAAGGACTAATGAAAATCTAAAAATGAAGATTGAGCTTTTAAGGAAGAAATGAAAATAGAACTAAGACAGACTTGGAAGCAAAGCTTAAGCAAGAAATGAAAACAGAGTTTCTATTCCTGTTTTACCATTATTTCTAAATCATGATTTAAGAACTAAAAGTGAAATTTGTAACTGATGCCTAACTAATTACAGAAATAAAACTAAATGAAATAATTAGTTACTCTACCTCTCAATTTTGGGAGAAAGACTCCTTGGGATGACATTTGAGGAATTATGTACTTCATTAATCTAACAGAAAGCAAATACAAAGATGCAGCAAAGACTCATTGCATAAATGAAATGCTCAACCACTTAGTTTAGGATGAATTATCAACTTGAAGGGTTTTTAGAGACATTCATTAACACCATGAGTTAGTAATCTTTAAAAAAGAATGGCAAAGACAGTAAATGGCACTGATTAGTCTAATTCAGAATTTAAAGACTAGTAAAATAGTGAATGAAGAAAACTAGATTACATTACTGAACGTCATCTTCTAATTACTAATAAAAACTAGAAAGAGATCAAGGAAATGGAAGCTACTCTAGATTATGAACATTGTTAATAAGAAAATGATGGAAACTGCATTACAGACATTGTTTTCAAGAAAAAGATTATAAACATTGTGAAAGAAAATGATGAATTTACAGTTAACAAGAAGAAGAAAAATAAAATGAAATGAAAAATTTTCATTGTAGGGGCCCTCTGCAACTAATTAGGCTATGATTTCTCAATGAACTCCAAGGAAACTCCTCCAAATTCTCATAAAACATGTTGTCTTCATATTAAAAACAAGGACACAAAATGACCAGAAATTACAGCGTTCATAACTTGATTTCACAATAAAACTATCACTATCACTACTAACTTCCCCAGTTCTTTACACAGGTATTTATAAGAAAATCATACAACTATTTGTGGAGAAAAATTTGCTACAGTAAAAACACGTAGAAGAGAGGTACATGGAATTTCTTCCTTAGCTGCTGGAGACATAAATCCAAGATGGTGGCTGTTGGATTCGGTTGCACAGGTGGCTATTGGAGTCTGTAGGTTTAGGTAGTTGTTTCGAATAATGCTTCCCATTACTGTGAAACGTGTTATTTAACCATGAAACAGAGTCTTGTTACCTTTTTTCTCTTTGTTTTACTTCTCCATTGACCGTAGTCTTATACCAATTTCCTTGTCGACCTAGGCTAGGTGAATAGGACAAGGTCCATGTCACAATGATTTTCAAGCTACCCATGTAGTTATTTTTTGCTTCTGGCACCTGAAACCTATTAAACCATGAAGGTAGCTGCAGAACAACCGATTAGCTACAAAATAGGCTGTGTTCCATAGCTAATATACAAAAATTTATTCAAACAGCAAAACATAAAAACATAATATGTAAATCACTACTTGTCCTCCTTGAGATGGTATATAATGATCATTGGTGATGATAATGCATCTTTCTCATGGAAAAACAGAGAAAAGGAATGAGAAGAGTTGTTAGGGAGAGAGTAATTTTGAGACTCAATACTTATGCCTACCTTGCCCCATTGAACACATTGCAATTCTGACCTAGTTCCCTAGACCTAAACTGTCCAGCTCCTCCTGATCTAGCAAAACCCCTACAAAATCCAATCAAAACTTTGTGCTATTATACCTAGCCTAAAATCCTTTACCTGATCCAGTCATCTTGGTTGAGATCCTTACGGAGAGAGCCCTCACCCAACCTAGTAGGGCTAGCTACTTGGCTAAGCATGGTTTTTGGTTACCCTGGAATTACCTTCCTTCAGCCTAAGGTTCAATCCAGGTGATAACAGGAACAAATAAAAATGTTGAAACATATGAAATAATAAGATAATTGTTGATGGTTTCCAAACCATGCATCATAGACATATTAGGAAACATGCAAATAGATTCATAAGATTTCAACCACATATATTAGGCAGCTCCTACTCACCATGGATACACAAGTTAGTTGTTCCACCATAAATATATAACAAATCAGACATTATTACCTAGATATTTCAGCATTACCCATTATTCATCCATGGCACCATATATACAAGAATAATTAGTTATATTTTAATTTTGGAATGACTAGAAATTCAGGGAGGGACTTCCACTCTTCACCCAATCGTAGGCTAGTTTAATTGCAATTATTTCTTCCAGTTGACCACCCTCAATCGAGATTCAAAGCCTAAGTAGTGAAATGATCAAGGGAAATTTATACCAACCAATTAAAAAAACCACATAGGAATCTAGAGATCACACAATGGTTCCACCTGCAAATCCAATAGGATTTTCCCAAACCCACTATACCTCCTCCTATTAAATGACTACTTTTTTCATTTTCCTTTATTCATGAACACTTGCATTCCCTTAAACCAATGCCTGATCATTTTCTTAATTTCTCGTGAGTATTTTTCTTGTTGTTACAACATGCTTCATCATCTTTTTCTTATTCAGAGGATTCAATCTCCTCTTCATGTGTGTGATTTGTTCACTTCTAGGTATTCACTGATTTTTTTGAGCATATCCTCTCCTTCTCCGAAGAAACTACTCTATATACCTCTTAAGTGTATGCTCTTTCTTTGTATTTTAGACATTCTTTTACGTTTCATGTTGAGCAGAGCTAACACATACTAAGAAAGTGGGACATGCCCATCCTTTTTCCCAAGAGTCCTTACTCCACATTAATATTTGTGTAGCTCGCTATAAATTTCAACAAGAATATGGGTGGCCATTAAATGTAGCATTTAAGTTTTGACAATCTTCCCAAGCAAGTTCTCCTCCTCACAACTTTGAATATGTGTCCTTCCTCATCCCAATCATTTCATTTTTATATTTTTCATAATTATTTACATTGACAGTTGTACATAATAATATTCACATGAGGGGTGTTGAAGAAAGGGTAACTAGGTTCAGTGTACATTGACATTGTAATTATGATTTTTGTAAAAAAGAAAATGAATTCATTATTATGCTTGCTTCATGGGTTTCATGAGCAAGAATTGTTATGTATATATGGATCTCATTTAGAGCCTATGGATTTATATTGCAAGGTAAAAGAGTAAATGTCATGAAGAACCCTTCTTAGGCATTTATTAAATGTATTTGAGTCATAAACATTGTCAAATAGACCTTCAACGACAAGAACCTAGTTATCTTCTTATTTCAGCCTCTAAATGCACAAAGGAACTCATGTTGTCTCATAAAATGAAGACACAACAGTTCACTATCTCAAGTTAGCTTATTATGGAGAGGAAAATACTATATACCCTATTGATCTGCGCATAAGAACAGGAACAGGAACTCGGATTCTCTGAATTTTTCGGATGGGTATAGGGGTCTGAAACCTGCATTGTAGGAGGACACAATCTCAAATGCCTCTACAATTTCATGGGAAATTACAGTGAATAATTACAGTCTCAATATCCTCGGTGGTGACAAACTCAACATATATATGATGATGATCTCGATGCAAGGAAAGAACACAGTCACTATCTCAGTATATTTGTGATGATGAAGATCTCAGTGTTGATCACTATCTCAGCATATTTGTGATGAATAATATTGAGGTGATACACTCTCAGCATACTCTCTAGACATTGATCATTGTTTTGACATAATTGTGATCCCATAGTAATACACTCTCAGCATGCTAGACATAATCATGATCTTAGCATAATGGCAACCATGTTCTCAATCATAATATTAATGAAGACAAGGTCATGATGAAGATCTCAATGAATTGATAAAGACATGGAATCAAGATCATGATGAAGATCGTTATGAAGAAAAGGTTAGTATATAGACTTCATTGACATGGTGATGATCTCAGTGAGAGTGCAATAATGATCTAGGTGAAGGTATAACAATGGTGCAACTGTAATGACCTCTATGGTGCAATAATGACGACCTTGGTTGATCCAGATTTTAAACAGGAACACAATAAAATACAGAGATAACCATATACACAAACATGCAGCGGAAATAATGCTTCATTTCATTAATGGAAAATAACGAAATATGCTTACAACCAGAAATAGAAATAAACCAGCTAGGGCGATGGTGGCTTGTCTCTGAGAAGAGATGTGGTGGCTACATGCCTCTGAACTGTTCCGAACTGTGTTACAATGAGGCTCGAAGGCCTATTTATTGTTGAGAAACAATGGAAAACCCTTCACATTCCAAAACCTAACCCTTAGAAGATGAAACGCCAAATTGTGGGCCCCGTTTTGGGTAAATTGGTACATCAATTTCCCGGGGTCGTAACTTTGGCATAAGATCTCCGTTTGACGCGTATGATAGCTCGTTAGAAAGATCTATCCGAGAACTACCACTTTGGGAAGGGAAACATAGGTCCATGGACCCATGTTGCCCCCAGATTCCCAAAAAAAACGTCGTTTAGGGCCTCAAAACGGCTATGGAAGTTCAGGACCCGAAAAAACTGCTAAAAATAGTAAATTGTGCTACAATTACGGAAATTGAAAAGACTGAAAGAGACAGTCGTGGGGGTCCAAATGGGTTAGGTGGGTGGCCACCAACATCCACCTGGATCAACTAGAGTACATCAGTGAGTAATCCAAGCCTTTGCATTTGATCTACTTCCTAACCTCTACACTCATTGGTGCATAAGTTTATCACAGTCACAACTCTGGCAACATTTTGGCATAGGTTCCTTTCTTCTCCCTAGAACTAGTGAAAAGCTCCATTTATATAGATTTCAATCATTATTGGCCTTCATTGCACCTAGAAACTTTCTTAATAGTATCAAGGTAATTACTAAATTAGACCAAATCAATCATTATTTTAATCAACAATGATTATTTTAACCAAAGTTATTAAGTTTGACCAAATCTAAGCTTATCCTGTCAAACTTTCACACTATTTTAGAACTCTAGTGCAACAAGGGTATTGATGGCCTATTATTTTTGCCCCCACAGCTAGGCAAAAGTGTTTCTAGGCCTTCTAGTTTGGTCCCCACCACTAGGCAGGAGCGTTGATCCCTCAAGACACTTGTTTTTTAATGTTTCACCAATCACAAATTGATCCTCTAACTTGACAAAGGATGTGCTTGTCTTCTTGACCCTAGGGGTGGTTTTCAGAGCTATAACAGTCTCATCTATCTTTACACACACACACACTAATGAGACTTAGCCTTGGGATCATAAAAATATTGCCTTGTATATTGTGTTCATTGTAAAATGAGGTTTTCACATTAAAGAGGATAGTAATATTGGTTTCTTATCATTTTTTAGTTTCAAGATTCATAACAAAAAAATCAATTTTAGCTATGAATTTTTATAATCGACAAATTATATTTTAATTTGAATTTAATGAGAGAGAGAGAGAGAGGAATTCTAGCAAAAATAGAATATGCAAATATGTCAAACTTGACTGCTCTTAGAACTAGTGCTAGACACAATAACATGGATAGAAGGGTCATTGCCCTTAGTATTAGCAACAATAGGGTGACATCACGGCCAACACTCACTAAATCAACAACAATAGGGTGAACATAAAGGCCAAACTCCTTAGTAGTCAACAACTACAATTTGAAAATGAGGCCCAACACCCTCAATATCAAGAACAACTAGGTGAATGTGAGGGCCAATGTCCTCAATGTCAACAACAAGAAGGTAAACATTAGGATCAATTCCCTCAATATAACCAATGATAAGAGAAATATTGACATGAGAAGGAGCATGACTAACATCAGAAGTACCATGATCAATTTCATGAGTAAGAGGATCACAAGTACTAGTAGGAGCACCAAGAGGCTGCATTGATAGGAGCATTAGGAGCAACATTGTGGCCTCAGCATGAGTGCACGCATGTATCTCATATCACTCATTTTAGGAATCTCTCAAGGAACTAGGTACCTCAAGTATTTGAGAAAATAACTATGTCATGTCTCAGGAAAGGTGCATAAATATACATTAATTCCCAAGTTGTTAGATGAGTTCTCTCAATCTTATTGGTATGACATCGAAGATAAACAACACTTTGCAAAGATCATTTGCAACCTCAAATATATATCATGTCATACTGAGGCCCAATCAAGGGCATGTAGTTTTATGCCAATGTGTTGATGCACCATCATTGACATCAAACTCATGGACATCGTCCTATAACATAGGCACACCATGTGCAACAGATAATTTATCTACAAAGTAATCAACATTCAATTAGACAATTTACACAATCTCATAAGTAGAAACACATATCGCTTGAACTTAACTAAAAGAGACATTATTATATTACCCTTATTATATACTAGATCATAGGGAAAAAATGTTTTAATTGTGGAATCGCTTGACTATAAATTAGCTAAGTCATTAATAGAGCATGGTGTATGCTTATCAAATATTATGAATTCCACAACTAACATTATGATGGAAGACTAGATAAATGTTATTTATCAAAAAACAATTAAAAGTTTGATTATATCTTGATCAACACCAAACTAGAGATGACATAAATAATAAGAGTAATTAACAAATTTAATATTAATTACCATTAACAACATTCAATCATAAGCATTAATAATGGTTATTTTTTAATAATAATGTAAATTACATCAATAATGAATAATATCGATTACAAAAAAATCAATTTATTCGCTCATATAATTTAAAATATAAGAGTAAATAAACATCAGAATCTAGATTTTTAATGAAATATAAAATCTTTGTTTCTTATCAATATTTACAGCAAGAGCCACCGAGGTCATGTGAGTTATGTTGGAAGCATAAGTCTTAATAACAATATATTTCCGATTTAAAGTGTAGGAGTGAAATTTCCTAATTTTCTATTACAAATTGGGCAGCTTATCCTATCCAATAAACCCACCCTTGTTACTTAATATTTACCTACCAAAGTGGCTTTGGCACGTCTAGAGTTGGAATCTGTAAACGTTTCATGCTTGTCACGCACAAAATGATATACAAAGTGGTTAATTTCAACGACCATGAATCCTACATTAATATTTCTGTCCCCAATGATAAGCATTTTTTCCTACCATTCCCTTAATTATTAAAAACGTCTGGTCATGAGTTTGGTATATGTGGAGTCAACGGATTACAATGTTCATTTTATATGAAAAAAAAAAGGGTTAGTGAGATGTCTTTTACAATTTAGGGTGGGAGAGATATTGTGAAATACCTAACATTATATTAAAATAACTATTAATAAATATAATATATTATATATATTTGGGTAATTATAGGAATTATATTATATTATATTTTGGTAATTATAGGTAAGTTAGTATTATTATATATATACGAATAATCAACTTAAAAGGTATGTTATAATTTTTTTATTAATTTTTCTAAATTTTGATTATAATTTATGTTATAAGATTATTATATGATTTCATCTATCAACATAAGGATAGATTTCGTTGTTCAAATGAGTTATATCATCAAAATACTATGGATAATAACACATGCCAATATCATTCTTATCAACAACCAAATCACATAAGCATATTCACATCTAATTCTCAGTGTTTCCATTGTTTCAAGTGGAATAATCCCAAATTGAAGAGGACGAAGACTAATAATACGAGAGTTGACCAAATTCTATAGACAGAGAGTAGAAATGGTTATTTGTATTATTCACTTAATTGTGATAGTGTAACTTCCTTCCTCATGTGGGAAAGGAATAATGAGGGTATTGCTTTGGATTCTCCAAATGATTACACTCCCATCTCTTCTACCATTAACCGTAACCCTAGTACAAATCACACTCTAAGACTAGTTTACTAACGGAATCACACTCCCACCTCTCTTACTTATAATTTTAAATTATAGCTAACATGTCAAGCGAGGCTATGAAATTAAAAGCAATGGATTGGTAGAGATTAATATTTGTTAAAATCAAAACAAGAAAAGAGAATTAATATAGATGACTAAATTAGAAAAAAAAAATATATATATATATTATATATATATATAAATAAATATATAAAATCAGAAAATCAAACAACATTAAAAATAAAAAGAGAAATAAATTATGGATAACTAAATTAGAATATATATTATATGTTATAATCCAAAAACCTTGTAGAAATATATATTTAAATGCTTAGTGATCATCAATATAGTGGGGATAATTATGAATAATTATTAATGAGATTATCCTCTAAACTATTTTTATGTTAACGTATATTTTTCATATTAAATAGATATTTATATTAATGAGGATGGGGTAAATTCTCATCGACACATGCATCAACAATTGATGATGATATTCTTATTTATTGGTAAAATCAACATTAAAGCTCTCATCATGCAAATTCAAATCAATGTGTTAGAAATTGAAATAAAAATAATATGACATGGGCATTCAAATCAATTTGTGAGAAATTGAAATAAAAATAGAAATTGACAATGAAATAAAAATAATAAAAATAGAAATAGAAATAGAAACTAAATAGAAATTGAAATTGACATGTACATTGAAATCAACATGTTACACATGCACAAAGGGAAATAGAAATTAACATGTACACTTAAATCAACACATTAGAAATTGGCATGTACATCATTGATTTCAATGTACATTTTTCATCATTCAACATGCTTACTTTATTTTACTTTATTTTTATTCAACTTATTCTTTATGTATCTTATTAACTATACTACTTAATAATACTCTCTATGTTCTCAATAAACTTAGGAAACTAAGTAAATTTAAAATGATCATATTATTCTTGTCACATACATATACATAGTTCTAATAACCTACAAATCATGTCACTATACTAAAAACCGAGGATGATAAATTGTCATTTCTCCTTGTCAATAATATTGTCTATAGTTTTAACCAAAGAAGAAAAGTAAGTAAATTTCAAATGATCAGATTAATCTTAAACATATACATATGTAAAATATTGATGGTCTATAAATTGTATTATGATAATAAAAATTAAAGAAAATATATTGACATAAATCATTCTTAGCAATATTTTCTATATTTCCAACCAATCGAAGTAAGTAAATAAATTTCAAATAATCATATTAATATTAGACATAAACTATACATAATGTTAATCTTTTACAAATTTTATGTAATTTCCCATAATCGAGAAACCTAAATAAATCTTAAAATACTTCTTTTAATCATTTTCAAACATAAAATTAAAATTCTACAATTTTTTACAGTCTTTTTATCTTTTTAAAATCTAATAAACCTAAATATTTACATATGGCCTTTCCATAAATATAAATAAATCAAAATATTAAGATATAGCCTTTACAAAAATTACCTTTCCATAGATAAAAATGTTAAAATATAGCCTTTACACAAAATTACCTTAAAAACACATCATATGACCCACTATTTAACAAATTAATAAATTACAACTCAATATGACACTATATAAAATATCTTACCACCTTTTACATTATATAAAAATATCTTGCCACCCTCTTGCCCCACATAGTTGGTTGAGATAACATGCTAAAAAATATAGAATTTTAAATGTTGAATTATTTTGATGTGACCTTTTTATGGTCAAGGGAGTGAATGCCTTCTATTGTCTAATCGTTTCCGTGTAGGGATCATGATCCCCTCATAAAACGGGATCATGATACTTTTTACAATACACCACACCTAACAAATTTGTTTGTATCTTTAATTAAGGATTTTACTCAAATTAATTGCTTTTCTTGGGAATTAATGCCACGAATAATAAATATCCAATTGTTCTAAATATTTACTAGAATATTAAATTTTATTTTTTTTTATTAATTTTATTTTTTTTAATGAATTTGGTTTATTTTAATTAAAATAATAAATTTAAATTATTTAATATGAAAAATTAAGTATAATAATTTTTTAATGTTTTGAATTAATTTATATATTTAAATAATAAAAAACAATAATTTTATTAAGATTATATTATCAAATTTTAATTAGAAAAAAAAAAATATATGACTTTTTTTTAGTATTAGGTAAAGTTCAATTTTCATGAAAACTTAAACTAAAGCTATATAGATAATTTGAAAGAGTAGTTACACCAGTAAAAAAGCGCTTAAATATATCTTTAAATAATAATTTCTTAAATCTTAAACTTATCCGATAAAAATATTAACCGCCAAAAAAACTAAAAAAATAAAAAATACTTATAAACAATCTCCATCTTGTGAGTCATATATATATAAAATTGGTAAGAGCCTTGTTATTGATTTACTATTTATATTATAAATAACTTTATGTAATAAATAATTATTTATATAAATTATATTATATATATTTATTTATTTATTTAAATTAATTTAAAATAAAAGCGTTACTTTAATAATAAATTTTAAATATAATTATAATTGTGTTTTTATTAATTAAATATTAAACAATAATTTTTAATACGGCCCAACATTCATTTCATTCACTTTGTGGTTAAAGATCTTGTAATATGAAATCATATCTATATTTTGACCCATCAACCCATCACTTATGGTTTTGATAGGAGTATTTCATTATTTTATTTTGTCAAAAGTCCTAATTCCTTAATTTTTCGCAATTATTCCAGTCAACATCACACTTTTCGAAAGGTGCGTTAAAATCATTCATTATATATATATATGAAATATATATATTCGCATTTCTTTAAGGAAAAAGTTCATGTAAAATATTATTTTCTTGATGAAGGCTAAATCAATCAATTTCTTTTAAAATATATTTTAATTGAAAGGATACTCTTTGAGGAAGAAGATTTTACAAACTTTAAAATTTATAAAATAAACAAAATATCATCTTTCATTTAGTTGAGATCCAAATTAATAAATTCCTTTGAAAATGCCCTGCCTTTATGTGAAGGATAACTTTTTAAGAATATTTAGACCTTTTTAAAAGTATGGATTAGAAGTTCGTTATATATGTTTTTTTGGTTGTTATTTATTTTATTTTTTAATTTTTGTGTTTGGAGTAGTGAGTTGTATTTATTTGTTAATTGAGTGTGAGTGGTTTAAATGAATGATTATTATTTTATTATTTAAATTTAATCATAAATGATATGATGAATTTTTACAATGGTTTTGAACTTTATATTGAATATGAGAAGTCTAACTATATATGTTTTTCATATGAAAGATAAAATTATTTTTTATGAAAAAAAAAAAACTTTCACATATTTATTTACTAACAATTATGATATATAATTAATTTTAATGAAATTTTATCTAAAATTCAATTCCACCAAAATAAATATAATTTAGGTGTGTTAATAGGCATATCTATTTTGGAATAGGGCTTTTAGTATTTTAATTTAAGAAATTTAACTTTCATGGAATATTTTAGAGTATTCTTAGTAGTATACACAAATCAAAGGTTGAGATTTATCTCCAAAGTAAATATGCCCTAATTTCCCTTTTAATTAAATTGATTAAGTAAAAAAAATTGGCATATGAAGTGAACTAGGGTTTTTTGGGCATCTAGTATTGATAAACCATGGTATGGTACATGGTATTATAACAAAGTCTACTTATAAACAAGGGAGCCACTGTCGTAGCGGTAGTCCCTGCCGGGGTCAAGAAACTGCTACCGTATAGAATCTGCTTCAAGCTAATTTGTTTTCAAACTATAAAATAGAGTAGACTTGTGTCCTCTGGCTAAAATTGTGCCTTGGCATAGTTGTTCCATATTTTCTAAAGGCCTTCTAATTTCCATAATATTAAAAGTATATGTTACCAGAGCATGGATTGTAACAAATATAATTTTATTCTTGGTACATAGTGTAACAATCCGCTGGAAAATGGAACACAATAAAAACCTTGAATCAAATGTAGGAATTCATAATTATATAAAGATTCACATATTAATCAAACCATCAACATTTACTAAAATTAACTACTAATTACTGTTATTATTAAAATTTGACCATTATAAATTTTACAACGTGAGATGGAGCCCAAACCTCATGTGCATCTAAACCCAAGTATATTACCTGGTCACTCGACCAATTAGGAATAGACAGCTGGTATAACATAACAGGCTTGGACAATGAACTGTCGTCATTAATATAAATATTTTCTGAACATTTTATGTCCAGAGAGGTCTCCATCGATAAAATCAGCCTGTCATGTCCTGACATGCTACAGTAAAATCCGCCTGCGGTATGTTGACTAGTTACAGAGAAAGGGACAAAGTATGCTTATTCTGGAACAAAAACTGTGATACCACTCTAAGAAGCAGATAGAAAGCCCCAACATCCATTATAACTCAGTGAATTATTTAAATTAAAAATAAAAATAGAAAAATTGCTATTAATAAATATAAATCAAAACGCCACATTTAACACAATGATATTGTGTGGTCTGGCTAACATTGTGCCTTGGCATAGTTGTTCCATATTTTCTTACTCTGCAGTTAAGCCTTCTAATTTCCATAATATTAAAAGTATATGTTACCAGAACATACTCTGCAGTTAAGCCTTCTATCTTTAAAGCTGCAGATTGCCTTATTTTCTCTTAATGCAATTACAAATGACCAACTTACCCATAAATAAGGCACCTATGCCCTGTAAAACATAGCCGTGGGTGATGGCTGATATGACTGACTGGTTCCACGAAGAGAATGTTGTAATACTTCCCATGAGACCCGTGCTGAGACCTATCGCCAACAATGGTGATATATCCGTTATTTCTTTCTTCAGAATTGATCCCACCCAGCCCATGAAGAAACAGCCCACCTGTTCTCACTCACTCACAACAATGTTAGTCCAGCCCGTGCTCCATCATCTCAAATCTGTGGTAGCTTCAATTCAACATGGGTAACGAAATTACATGAGCAAGTTTTTACCATATTAACAGGGAGATCGATGAATAGCGGACTGTTGCTTGCAGTTAAGCCTACAATGTCGGGTCCTAATAAGATTTCCAAGCCAAACCTGATCATCACCTGTCAATTTGTGCAAAACAGTAGGCCTTTGTTCAATGTGAGAAAACGCAAGCGCCCAAATATACAGTACAAGTTACAGTCGAAAATTTCAAAACAGTATAATTAGCATGAAAAATGGTGAGGAAACCTCATTATCCTAATTATGTAAAGGCACTCCCAGCTAGGTGTAAGGAAATGAAACCTTTCATTGTGGCCGATACGGAGACTGTTCTCGTCAATGATATACACGTCCCTTACGTAGCCAGTTACTTTATTGTATACCCTGGTGATGATATTGCAACCATGCCTGATTATGCTACAGGGAATGAGTGTACCCACCCAGGAGCGGGACCGCCTCTGCAATTCACCTGAATCCCATAAAGAATTATTGTGCAGTATGGATCTGCGACCCGAAATTTATCATTCTATAATTGCATAAAATCTATAATTGCATAAAATCAGCAATACTGATCTTACCCATCCGATCAAAGTTCTTTTGTTCGATCCAGGAAGCATGCGGGCGACAGTATAACCAGGGTTGATGAGATCGGGGATCAACGTGATGAATTCCGTATCAGACACTGCTGGATGAGCTGAATGAATTAACCCCTTCGAAATTACAGAGACAAGGAATAGAAGAACACAATAAGGAACAAGCATAGAAGGTAGGCGGCCAGAGTCAATTTAGCTTGAAATCTCAGCCACAGCGACTTGACATGCATGAAACACTTGGCTTCCTCTCTAACTTTGCTAACCCAACACGTGGTTTCATCTTAATAAAAAGTGGCCCCAACTTGACTTTGGATAAAATGAACTTTGGATAAAATGAAGGCACGAAAAAATCACTGTATAAAATGAACAGGTGACTCCAAACTCTTTAGCCTAAGTTTTCAGAAAAGTATACCGTGCAGCCAGCAATAAGAGGTCGAAACACAAACTTTGGATAAAAATCTATTGAGCAGAAAATTTTATTTCAAACAATGGCTTAAACCTGACATGTACGGGAAATTTTACTTGGTCAAAGTTAATTAATGGTTGGTCAACGATCGATCGATCGCTATTAGTCCCAGGCAAGGACTAATAAAGAATCTTCATTGTAAAGTGAGCATAAATCTTCATGATTAAGAATCATGTTCCATGTTTTTTTATGTAAATATATTTAAATTATGTAATAATTCTTTTTATAATTAATACTAATTGTTGAAGGCTCCGTATTTCAAGAACTGAGGGTCTGTTGTTTTTTTTTTAATTTACAGCCTAGATTCATTCTAAAGGGAATATGTTCAACATATGCTTAGTTTGAAGTGTGTTACAGAGTTTGTTAGGTTGTATTGACCTTTAATAAATTTTAAAAAATAGATTCTTGTCAAGTGGTTCCCCACCCACCAATTTCCTAGGGATTTGGGATTATTCCAATTCTTATAAGTTCTTCCATGATAAGTTCCTCATTATTATTTATAACATTAATTTATATATAAGCAAATTTTATTTAGTAAAATGGTCCATTTTACAACAAAATGTATAATTCTTTTCTTTTCTCAAGTTAAAGTTGAGTCATAACCTTTTTATACATGGTTAATCAAGTAAATGTGTGCATTGGTAAGAAATTCTTAGAGTTGTAATAATTGTTTTTGTTATATTTATGAAACCTTCAGTTATATCAACCACATTAATATTTTTAATGTGGTTGTATTAGTAATAATTTAAATTAAAGTTATAATTTAGTTATTTTTGACAATTTTTTTTTAAATTTTAGCAATGTGAGATGTATCATGGAGTAAGTGTTTAGATGTCTATTGGTATTCACTAATCATTTAATTTATATGGTTGCACTAATTATATATAAACTAACAAACTTAGTTATAAATTGAAATGATTAATTTGCATTGTGAATAGTAATAAGCTATGAATATTTGTTAATACGTAATGTTCTGAAATTTCACAAATAATATTACTAAAAGAATATGATATTTCAATTCCAAATTTTAAATTTAAAATATTTTCTTAAATGGAATGCAACGAGAGTGGCTATGCTAAAACCCTAGCCGTTGCAAATTGAGAAATCACAATGGTTGGCTCTGAGAGGGCTCCTCCCCCTCTGCCAAATGAGGCATTGACCTTCCAAGCCCTTGTAGCATCACTCTCCAAGAAACCTTGGAAAGAATTGTAGACCAAATTTGTCAAGAAGGTGGAAAACATTCCCTCTGTTATGTTGCTTCTAGGGTTTCAACGAACATCTTTGGTTTTTACTGATCGTGCCTTAGTTCCGAAATTTACAGGAATGTGGTCGTCCCCTAGATCTATGGAACAATGGCTAGAAAAAAATGTGGAAGCCATTGATGAAATGGAATCCTCCCGTATATGCTTGTGGGAATGGTTTCTTTGCTTTCATGTTCGAATACAAAGAAGATAAAGATGTAATATTCAGAAATGGCTTTTATTTCTTTGGGGTGCAAAGAATGTACTTGAATAAATGGTCGTTGGACTTTGAACCAGATGATGATATTCCAAATGCAGTGCTTATCTAGGTAAGGCTTCCTAGACTCCCTCAATCATGTTAAAGCGATGATTGTCTAAGGGCAAATGGGAATGGTTTGGAAAATATTTAGACAGAGTTGAAACTAAGGGTTCTTAATTTGTTTGTGCAAATATTTGTGTGGAAGTAGATCTAGAGAAGGGCCTACCTTCGAAGATCAATATCACATAGGGAGAGTGGAGCCATCATTAAGTATTGGACTATGAAAAAATACCTTTTAAATGTTTGATATGCCATGAATATGGCCATTTCGCAACATATTTCATGAAGGTTCAACCAAGCAAGGGTGAGGAAATAACAAACATAAGAAGAATAATGGAAAACATAGAGGAAGGGGGGGACAAAGGAAATTTAGAGACAAGTAAAAAACAATCAAATCAAGTTAAGAATGCAACTTCGACCTCAACAAACCCTTTTGTGATTCTACAAACACGGGAGGAAAATGAAAAAGAAGCACCAAATAATGACAACAAAAAAGAAGCCCCTAAGGAAGAAGTGGTAAATCTTGAACAGGAGGACAGGGAGATTTGAGAGCCAAAAAGAGAAGAAGACAAGCTAGATGGGAACATCCAAAACCCTATTTGAAAGGATGAAGAAGGAAATATTCCACCAATGCGGGAAGTAGTGGAAAGCCTCTCATTAAGACAAAAAAACACGACAGACAACACCCCAAGGAAACTAAAGGAGCCAACAAGGGAATCAAGGAAGACTTTGACAAGAAATATGGCTTAGAAGAAGGAAGAAAAAGAAAGTCAAGAAAAAGTTCATTTTGAAGTGGATCCGCTAGATTCAAGACAAAGGAAGCCCATTTTCATCAATCCTTTGAGAACATTGGATCCTCCAAGGAATACTCAGGAAGCAAAATTAGAAAAGAAATTTCTTCAGATGATCAAACAGATGAGGAAGAATCTAGGAAAAGTGACAAAGACAACATATATAATCCATCAAATTCAATAAAACATGGGTTGGATCCACATTGGGAAAAAGGGATAAATCATGTTGCCAAGGAAAACGAGAAGCCAGTCAAAGCCATATCCACAAGCAGTAAGAAAAGGAATGCAAATGTATTCAGATTTTGGGAGTATTTTGGAAATCATTTAGTTGGAAAGGGAATAAATTTTTTGTCTCATGGAATACTCGCTTATTAGTTTGAATTGAGTCAATATGAAAAATCTCAAACCCACAAGGGATATTTGGCAACACTGAAGGAATGTAACAATTTTGGGTCGGATCCAAAATTTCCTTTTTAATATAAACCTTCATGCCTATTTCTTTGAAAAATAAATAAATAAATTGTCATTTAAAAAGTTGTAGTTTAATTGTTTTGGTTTATTTTTATTAATTTAGCTCACATTGGATTAGAAATTATTGGAATAATAAATTTGACATACACACATATATTCCAAATTTCTTAAGTATAGAAATTGTTGGCTTAAGCACAAAAATTATTAAAATAGTAAATTTGATTTTTGATTATATACAATCTAAATATCTTAAGGATTTTCATAATGTTGGATCTATTTATGAATTCACAAATTCAATTTATGCCTTCAAAAATTCAATTTAAGTAATGAAACTTGCAATCTCACTACCATTGGTTAAAAGTTTATAGAATAATCTGAGAAAAAAAAAAACATTGTAGTTCACATCCTTCTAATGATTAAATTTGAGGTTTTTTTATTCCTTTTTTAATTATTAAATAATGGAAATTTTAAAATATCCAGTAATGAAGTCTACTTAATTTTTAAAATTGTCAAATTACACATATATATGTATAATAAACCTCAGATGAATGAATTGTAGACTAGATTTGTCAAGAAGGTGGAAACCATTCCCTCTGTTGCGTTGCCTCTAAGGTTTTGACGAACGTATTTGGTTTTACTAATTGTGCCTTAGTTCATAAATTTACAAGAATGTGATCATCCCCTAGATCTATGGAACGATGACTAGAAAAAAATGTGGAAGTCGTTGATGAAATGGAATCCTCACTTATATGCTTATGGGAATGGTTTCTTTGCTTTCATTTTCTAATACAAAGAAGACAAAGACGTAATATTCAGAAATGGCTTGTATTTCTTTAGGGCACAAGGAATGTATTCGAATAAATGGTCGTTGGACTTCGAACCAGATGATGATATTCCAAATGCAGTGCCTGTCTAGGTAAGGCTTCATAGACTCCCTCAATCATGCTAGAGCGATGACTGTCAAAGGGTGATTGGGAATCATATGGGGAAATATTTAGACAGAGTTGAACCAAAGGGTTCTTAATTTGTTTGTGAAAATATTTGTGTGGAAGTAGATCTAGAGAAGGGCCCACCTTCGGAGATCAACATCACACAGGGAGAGTGGAGCCATCATTAAGTACTGGATTATGAACAAATACCTTTTAAATTTTGGATATGCCATGAATATGGCCATTTCACAAAATATTTCATGAAGGCCCAACCAAGCAAGGGTGAGGAAACAACAAAGACATAAGAGGAATAATGGAAAACATAGAGGAAGGGGGGTAGAAAGGAAAATCAACGACAAGTAAAAATCAATCAAATCAAGGTAAGAATGAAGCTTCGACCTCAACAAACTCTTTTGTGATTCTACAATCACATGAGGAAAATTAAAAAGAATTAGCAAATAATGACAACAGAAAAGAAGCCCCTGAGGAAGAAGTGGTATATTTTGAACAAGAGGATTGGAAGATTCGAGAGCCAAAAATAGAAGAAGGCAAGCTAGATGAGAACATCCAAAACCCTATTCCAAAGCATGAAGAAGGAAATATTCCACCAGCGTTGGAAGCAGTGGAAAGCCCCTCATTGAGACTCAAAAACACGACAAACAACACCCCAAGGAAAATAAAGGAGCCAACAAGGGAATCAAGGAATATTTTGACAAGAAATATGGCTCAGAAGAAGGAAGAAAAAGAAAGTCAAGAAGAAGTGCATGTTGAAGTGGATCCACCAAATTCAGAGACAAAGGAAGCACATGTTCATCAATCTCTTAAGAACACTAGATCCTCCTCTAAATACTCAGGAAGAAAAACTAGAAAATAAATTTCTTCAATTGATCAAATAGATGAGGAAGAATCTTGAAAAAGCGACAAAGACAACATATATGACCCCTCGAAGTCAATAGAAAATATGGGTTGGATCCATGTTGGGAAAAGGGGAAAAAACATCTTTCCAAGGAAAACGAGAAGTCATTCAAATCCATATCGACAAGTAGTAAGAAAGGGAATGCAAATGTATTTGGATTTTGAGAGTACTTTGGAAATTCTTTAGTTGGAAAAGGAATAAATTTTTTGTCTCGTGGAGTACCCGCTTGATATTTTGGATTGAGTCAATGTGCATAATCTCAAATTCACAAGGAATATTGACAACACTGAAGGAATGTAATGATTCTTGATCGGATCCCAAGTCTCTTTTTTTAATATAAACCATCATACTTGTTTCTTTGAAAAATAAATAAATAAATTGTCATTAAAAAAGTTGTAGTTTAAATGTGTTTGGTGTACTTTTATTAATTTATCTCACATTGGATTATAAATTATTGGAATAAGAAATTTGACACACGCACACACATAAACATTCCAATTTTCTTATGGATTGAAATTGTTGGCTTAAGCATAGAAATTGTTGAAATAATAAATTTGATTTTTGATTATATACAATCTAAATATCTTAAGGATTTTCATAATGTTGGATCTATTTATACATTCACAAATTCAATTTATACCTTCAAAAAACTTGCAATCTCACTACCATTAGTTAAAAGTTTATAGAATAGTCTAAAAATACATTGAACTTGACATCTTTCTAGTGATTAAATTTAAGGCTTTTTAATTCTTTTTTTTTAATTATTAAATAATGACAATTTTAAAATATCCAATAATGAAGTCTACCTAATTTTTAAAATTGTCAAATTAACAAGGAAATTAAAAATGTAGCTTTACACACATATATATATGTATAATATTTCCTAGTATGAAATGTGTTTCCATTTAACAGTCAAACAAACAATCCCTAGGGAGAGACAAACAATCCCTATCCCCAAATAGAAAAATTTCATACACTACTTTATTGTCTAACTTAACTGTAATCTTAAAAATAAATTATTTTATTTTTATTATTTTATTATTAATAATCTTATATTGCAAAACACGCACGCGAGTGCATGGGTCAACAGTGGGGCAGTCGGCTGCCACACACCCCACCTGCTATCGAATCTTGCTATCGAATCCTGCTATGTGAAGTTGCGATGCAGCATATAACAAGTTTCTTGTATGATGTGATGGATGTTTCTTGTATGATGTGATGGATGTGTCAGACGCCAGCGTGTGGCTGATATGTATATATGTACTATCTCTCTGGAAAAAAAAAAAAAAAAAATAAATAAAAAATAAAAAATAATAAATAATAAAATAATAATAAAAATAAAATTTCATATATTGCAAAACGCACACATTTGTGGGTGAGTGTTTAGACATGTTGCATGTTGGAAAATGCCTAGTAGCATGTGGGAAAATGCTTATATGACAATCATATTATACAATCCTAAGTCTCAGTGATTGGAAACTTCCACAATTTGTCATATTGTTAGTGTTCTGGAATAATAATGTTAGTGTTCTGGAATAATACTGTGTAACATGTGTGACTTGTCCAACGTTTCGGATGGTGACTCCATCCATTATAGGAACCAATATTTGACCAAATGTTGAAACAAAAAAGTATTTGAATTAAATAAATAACCATACTTGGTCAATAATAATTATGATTTATAGATTTTTGGAATTTTAAATTAGTAAAGTTTTGAAATAAGATTTTTATTTTTATATTATAATAGCAAATTAAGAATTAGTTAAGAATTAAGATTTTTATATTTATGAACAATACTAATTAAATGAAAGATAATTAATAAATTTCAATATATGAACAATTAATGAGAAATGGTTCCATCTAAATGTATTAATAGATTATAGATTAAAAAGGAAAAGGGGGTTCAATAAGAAATATTCATAATTTTTTTTATTAGAGAGGAGGAATATAAGATATAAAATAAATTAATAAAGGGAGGTTAAAGAGAAAAGGATTAAAGCGGATAAAAATAGGAGCAAAGGTGAAGAAATAAAGAGAGAAAAAGAAAGGTAAAGATTGATATAAAATAAGATGCAGAGTGTAATTTGAAAGAGAAATGATAGTAGATAAAAATTCTAAAATATGACCATCAAAAAATTTTAAGATAAAAAGAAAGATAAAAAAGAGGAAAACTGAGATCAGAGATAGATTAAAATTCAATGAAATCAGGATCACATCTTACCATCCTAAATCTATTTTTAAATAAATAGTAATAACCAATAATTTATTGTGTAAATTTATAAATAATGTAATAACTAACACTCACTCTAACACTCACTCTAACTAATTATAGATTTCATACTTAAATTTAAAAAGAAATATTCATAAATATATTTATAGTTTATGTATCTTTATGGACCGAAAATTATTAAGTTTTATTTTTATTTTTTAAATGTTGTAGTTTTTTTTATAATTTAGTTTAAAATTATAGGAGTTGTCTATAATGCGACTTTTTGGAGATTCCGGTGACGGAATCCGGCGGAAGAAATGAGGTTAAATCTTGATTTTTAGCAGTTAAAATGGTTTTTTAACTGCATATTTGGATTCAGCGCCCTGGAAAACCCCTGGGAGCCATTGATTGTGCAGAAACTAGCTATCAAACTTGGGATTCCAATGAATTGCTACCGGATTTTGACCGGAAAAATCCGCCGGAAAGGCTTTCAAAAAATCGCGTTATAGACTACAGCAAAATTATATCATAGAAATATCAAAAAGAATTACAAATTTTTATATTAATCGTAATAAATATTTCTGATACAATCTTTTCTTACCTACCCTTCATATTTCAGAAGACCTCTACCGCAGGAGGCAGACTTTAATCATTTGACGAACGACCTATAATAGTGGACTCCAATCATTCATTTAGAGGCTCAATTTTATAACATCATGTACCTCGTATGAAAAAATTGATTTTAAAATTATTGGTTATATATCTCCAAAACATGATTGCTGTATATTTTAAAATTAGTGTAGATTTTAACATTGTACTTGTTCATTTATATAGTAAGTATAATAATCTTAAGAACCTACACAATGCATTTCTATTTGTTTTCAGACCATCTTATATCTTTGGATTTGATTTTTATAATAACTTTTCTTTAATACAAACTATTATTCTATTAATCAAACGTTATAATAATGTTTTTAAAGAAATTGTTTTGGTTTTTTCTCCTTTATCTTAATATTTAAATGGAAATTTTATTAAAAAGTAATATCATAGGATATAAATGGCAATTTCATAAAAAAAAAAAAATCCTTAAACCTTTGTCAAGATAATATGAGATGTGATTTTATGAGCTTGATTACTAATTTCTTTTGTAAGTTTGGGACTATTTTTTTTTGTAAATTTGTAAGTTTGGGATTATCTTTTGTAAATTTGTAAATCTGAGACTATATAGTAAGTATAATAGTTTTATATTATTCTCTATTGGAAATTTTTAAGGACCTACACAATGCATTTTTATTTGTTTTCAGACCATGTTATATCCTTGTATTTGATTTTTATAATAACTTTTCTTTTATACAAGCTATTATTCCATTAATCAAACGTTATAATAATAAAGTTTTTAAAGAAATGGGTTTTGTTTTTTTCCCCTATCTTAATATTTAAATGGCAATTTCATCAAAAAAAAATTCCTTAAACCTTTGCCATGATAATATCGTATAACTTAAATGGCAATTTCATAAAAAAAAATTCCTTAAACCTTTCTCATGATAATATCATATGTGATTTTATAAGTTTGATTACTAATTTTTTTGTAAGTTTGGAACTATATCTTCATCATGTCTAATATATCACCTAATGGGAGCTGAAATTGAACCAGTTATTTCATATCAAAGCATACCTTAATAAAGCACCCGATCACCATCTATTCAAGACCCCGTGAACATGAACTTGATTACTATTAAATTAAAATTATTAGTTAAATATTTTTTAAATTTAT
>APFE031738781.1:217034-233117 GCA_000404065.3 Pinus taeda
ATAGATTCCAATCTTTGAAAATTATGGTAACTATGGTATGGACTCTAATTTTGAAAATTATGGTGTGGACTCTGATTTGGGTAATTTTATTAGTGTAGCTTTTGAATTATCTTAAAAAAAAACTATATTAATTGATTCTAATCTTTGAAAATTATAGTAATTATGGTATGGACTCTAATTTTGAAAATTATGGTGTGCACTCTAATTTTGGTAATTTTATTAGTGTAGCTTTTGAATTATCTAAAAAAATCTAAATGAAGTCTATTGGAAGATAATTGCCTTATAGGAGATAACACCAATTTTGTAAGACATGTAGGTTATATTTCTTTTGAGAATCCAAAAGCATTAAAAAATGTAAACAACAAAGCATATTTTAGGTATACCTTTGAAATATGGACTTGATATTTTAATGATTCTAAATTCCAAGAGGTAGTTGAAGTTGTTTGTGGATTGATATTGGGGAAAATGTATTTTACTTTTATGTACATTAGAGTTTTATTGTAGTAATAATATTGCAAAGTATGAGTCTTTAGTTCAAAGTTTTAAAAAAAAATTATTAATTGTAAAATTGAAAAAGTCAAAGTATTTGGAGATTTTGAAACCATAATTGGTAAAATAAAAAAATATAATACATTATTATTTCCACATTTGAACAATCACTAGCAAGAAGTTCATATGTTGACTAATGAATTTAAAGGCTTTAATACATATGCAATCCCTTATTCTAAAAACCTAGTTGTTAATTCATTAACTATTACTACTACTTCTAGGCTCTCTCTCTCTCCTTTGGAGGATTTCAAAGCAAACACGTTCGCTATTGAATTTCTCTCTAGATCCTCTATCCTCGATAATATTAGTAATTGGAAAGCTTTTGATGGTGATGAATGGATCTTAGAATTTCCCACCAACGTGGAGATTTTTAAGGATCTATATATTATTGATGAAGATTTATAAGAAACTATAGAACTGGGTAAAGAAAAGTAAACTAAGACAAAATTCCACAATATACTAGAAGGGATTATTAATCTAAGGAAAAAAAATTGACTTGCGAAAAACAATTTAAAGGATCACTAAATGTTAAAAACAATAGTTATGTCCTAGGTCATGCAATCATTAATCTAAGAATTGTAGAAAATCCAAACAAATAATCTTGGCATAGGTTTCCCTAATTAGGAAAAGAGAGACTATATCAAATTGTTCAAAACACGTGAGGAAGTATTTTTCTAGTGTTATCATTATTTGAAAACTTATGACACATGGAAAATTCAACATAATATCCCAATGAAAGAAATACATCAACCCATTCTAGTAGAAATTGTCTAGAGTTCATCCTTCTCTTGAACTTCAAATTCAAAAATAATTTAAAAAACTCTTAGAAGCCAAGATTATTTTTCAAGTTTGGCTCTTGGCTTGGGTGGCCAATCTTGTTCTATTTAGGAACAAAGATTGATAAAATTTCCTTCGAATTGATTTCCAAAACTTGAATAAAGATTTAAAGAAAGATAACTACTTTCTTCCACATATGAAACAACTCTTGCATATTGTATTTGGATCTACAATGTTTTCACTTATTGATGGGTTTTTTAGGATACTATCAAGTCCTTATATCAGAGGAAAATGGGTTTAAAAATACATGTATTTCAGGTTAATTAATGTTAGGGATAATTTACAAAAAGAATTGGATGTTTCTTTTTGAGGTCTTATTAGTAGGAGAGAAATTGTTTATCTAGATGATGTGATAGTCTATTCAAAAGATAGAGCTACTTATATTTCTCACTTGACTCAAATATTTTCAAGGTTTAGGAAGTATGGAATTTCTGTGAATCCAAAGAATAGTGCCTTTTTTATTATAAATGGAAATTACTAGGTTAAAACATATCAAAGGAAAGGATAAGAATTGTTAAAATTGGAAACTAGGTCCAAATTCTAGTTTGGACAACTCATTTGATGGAGATGGTGATTGCATTGAATTTCGAGAGGACCAAAATTGATCTAAAGATCATCAAATTTGGACAAGTAAAAACGTGTTTTGAATTTATGTTCACACATGTATAAATTGTTCAAGTTGACCACATCATCATGTAGGCTGATGAAGCCCAAGAGACATGTCACCTCACCCTCAACGATTTATATAAATACAAGTGACTTCTCACCTCATTTGGCATCATCATCACTCATACATTCTTCTTTCTCCTTCTTTGAGTGATTCATACAACTATTGGGCATATTCTCTCGCTTACACATGTGGCAAAGGAGGACGCATTTCAGATAGAATTGCAGGGCCAAAAATTTCAAATTTTCTTGTAGTTTGACCAGCGTTGACTAACCTTGTCTTTGACTTTCCAAGAAGATTTTGACTTCGATTTTCTAGGCATATTTCTGTTTGGGAAGAGCATACACATTGGCACAGAAACCGAGGCATTTTGGGAACTTTGACTGCAACAAAAAATTGTAGGTTGATCGCAAATTCTAGGGCAAAAGTCTGACCAAGTTTGACCACTAACTTTGGGACTGTTTTTGGTTGATTTTTACCTCCTGTATAGGTCGAGATTGATTGGGTTCGAATGAGCTTCAAAGGAGAGTTTTTTGTTGTTGTTTTGATCACCATTGACTTTCTGGTTAGGGATGAATTTGACTATAGTTGACTGTAGATTTGACAGAGTTTTTTTGACTTTGATTTAGCAATTCAACTTTGACTTTTTGTACTCTCTCTCTGTGTTGAACATTTGATATAATAATAAGAAGAATTGATCAAAGGGTCTTCCCCACATTGGTGGTTTTCCCTTGCATCCACCAAATCTGATGTCCTCTTGTCTTGGCTTACCTTATGTATTTTATTTTATGTTCTATCTACAGTTATTGTCAATGTGACTTATGGTTAATGTGATTGCTATTGGAAAACTAAATTGGAAATTTTCATTGGGATGCTAAAGGAACATTAAATTAATTGTGTTAAGCATAGAACATACCATTATTAACCAAAATTTAACATGTTATCAAAGCCCAGGTGAAGACAAAGCCTAAGAAAGAGAGAGAAAATAAATCACCAAGAAAGATATATTGGACAAGTTTAAGTGGATTCTTCATCTTAATTCAAGACTATGGACAAGCTTAATGACAAATATGATTGTCATTCATGGAAGATGACTTTGGACCTGACTTTGGACCTGACTTTGGAGGAGCATGAAGTATTGGACTATGTGCAGGAAAAAGTGGTGGAGCGTCCTTCAATTGCACCAACTGCTGCTAAAACGAAGCATAGAAAAGGTGAGGTCAAAGCCAAGAAAATTTGTTTTGACTATATTTAAAAGCATTTGGTTGCCTATATTTCTTATTTGGGAAATTCTAAGGAGATATATGATAAGTTGGTTGGGATGTTTAGAGTGAACAATACAAATCAAATCCTCTTTCTCAAAATCAAGTTGAAGAACATCAAGATGGATAAAGGGGAGTCTATCCAATCCTACTTCATGAGGATCACTCAAATCAAGAATGGCCTTCTATCTATTGGAGAAATTATTATTGACAGGGAGCTCACCCTCATCGCACTTTGGGGTCTTTCAAGAGCATGGGATGTGTTTAACACCACCATTCTCAACAATGACATGATTCCTAGTTTCAATGAACTATTGGCTAGATGCACTCAAGAGGAGACGACAATGATGGAGAGAGACAAGCCTTCAAATGGAAATAAACCTACTACTTTCTTCGATCATGCAAAGAAGAAAAATAATGTTGGTACAAGGAGACAAGGTCAAGGGTTCAAGCAGGGATTCAAAGAAGGAAGAAAAGGAAGGTGCTTAAATTGTAACATGTTTGACCACTATTCTAGAGAGTGTCCTCACAAGAAGAATTATCCAAGGGATGATGACAACAAGAAAAAAAAATTCCAAGGAAATGATAATCAAAGGAACAACTAGCTCAAAAATAAAGGAAAAAGGAATGCTCACATTACTTGATATGGAAATGGTCGACCTCCCAAAAGATCGAGAAATTCGAGGTATGAGGAAAGTGTAGAAAAAACAAAAGGAATTTTATCTTATTTCTGCTCTATCTATTGCCTCTCCTCTGAATACTCTGTATCATTGGTTGATTGATAGTGGAGCCTCAAGGCACTTCACTGGGTATAAAGAGGCCCTCTTAAATTTAATTAAGAAGAATACTAATTTGGAGATCATACTTGGATACAATGCCACCTACCCCATGAAAGGGATAGGTACCGTCACTCTTGAATTGAATCAAGGTACAACCATTCATCTACAAGAAGTATTTTATGTGCCCCATTTGAAAAATAACCCGGTGTCTATTTCTGCAATAGAATATAAAGGCTTCAATGTAGCATTCATTGATGGAAAGGTATGAATTTGGAAAATAAACCCTAAAGATGTGTTTGCACTTGGATTTAGGGTTGATGGTCTCTATCAAGTTGGAGAAAGTCCTTTAGGAGCCTTGACTTGCGATGCTTCACTTCAATCTGAATTATAGCACCAAAGATTTGCCCACCTTCATTACAAAGACTTATCTGGGGTAACGAAGATGGTCACAGGTATGCCCGAGTTCAACATGAATCATGAAGCATTTTGTCAAGGTTGTGCACCTAGGAAACTTACAATTGGACTTTTCCCTTCAAGTGAAATCCAAACTACCGATATTCCTCAATTGATCCATTCTAACCTATGTGGTATGTTTCTCGTAACATCACTAGGAGGATACTTATACTATGCAATTTTTGTGGATGACTTCTCTCGCAAAACATGGATCTATTTCTTGAAGAAGAAGGATGAAGTGTTCAAATTGTTTCGTTCTTTCAAATCCTTGGTGGAGAATCAAACATGTAAGAATATCAAAATATTGAGGACCGAAGAATTTTGCAGAGAGGTTGGCATTAAGAGGGAGACAACCGTTCCATACACTCCTAAGAAAAATGGAGTTGTTAAAAGGAAGAATCGAACAATCATGGAAGCCACCCATGCCATGATTCATGATCAAGGTCCATCGAAGTTCTTATGGGGAGAAGTTGCAAACATTGTCGTGTATGTTCAAAATAGGAGCTCACATGAAGTAATGGATTTCAAGATGCCCAAAGAATTTTTAGGTAGGAAACCTGATGTTTCTCATTTTAGAATTTTTTTCTATCCTACATATTTTCATGTGCCTAAACTGAAAAGAAACAAGTTCGAAGCATATGGGAAGAAAGGTATATTTGTTGGCTACAATGAAAATTCAAAGGCATATAGAATCTATGTGTCTGGTTAAAGAGACGTGGACACTGCCCCTGGGAAAGCTAAAGATCTCCCCATTCCAAGGAAGGATAATGATGATGCTGCATAAAAATAGGATGAACCTTTGACAGATGAGCCTATGCCCAACATTAAAGACCTGATGTACCTTGGTGATACCTCTACCTCAAGGAAAAGACCTTTGTGTCTCAAAGATACCCCAAATATGTTGAAATACATATTTCTCCAAGTGGGACATTTCACGAAAGTAAGAATCCAAACATGTATAAAGGGTACTTAGCTACTATGAGTACTATTGTACAATCTGGGCCATGTACGTTCGAAGAAGTTGTAAAGCACCAAGTCTAGAAGGATGCGATCAATGAGGGGTATGAATCTATCATGAAAAATGATGTCTGGGATGTGGTGTCGACACCAAAGGAAAAGTTTATAGTCATCTCAAAATGGTTATACAAAATCAAACATGGAACAGAGGGGAGTGATGAGAAATACAAGGCCAATTTCGTTGCTTGAGGCTTCTCTCAAAAGGAAGGAGTGGACTATGATGATATATTTGCACCAATTTCCCGATATACCACTATCTGATCTATTATTTCTCTTGTTGCAACTCAAGGATGGAGCCTACATCAAATGGAAATTAATACTTCTTTCTTGCATGGCTCGCTTAAGGAGGAAGTCTACTTGGAACAACCTTAGAGATTCTAAGTACAAGAATGAAGGACACATATACGCAGGTTGAAGAGATCCCTCTATGGGTTGAAGCAAGCCCCTAGGGCTTGGTATAAGAGGATTGATAGCTATCTTATAAAGTTGGGATTTACAAGGACCGATGTTGATCCTAAACTATACTTTAAGGTTGAAAAGGCCATGCCTCTTATTTTGGTCTTTGATGTAGATGATCTCTTTCTGATAGGTGCAAACCCTCTCATTCATCAATTTAAGAGGGAGTTTCCTTCTGAGTTCGAGGTGAAGGACCTAGGATTGATGCACTACTTCCTAGGCCCAGAGATCTAGAAAAATCTAAGTGAGATTTTCCTTTCTCAAGGAAAATACATTGTGAAGTTGCGCAAGAGATGTGGGATGGCGGAATGAAAATTTCTGTCTACTCCGATGGAACTCAACTTCAAGAAGCTATGTGGTAGTTTTTTTGGGCCCAAATTGGCGAACCCTTCTTAATATACATAACTTGTGGGGGGCATGTTATTCTTGGTAAACTCCCATCCCAACATATGCTTCACTGTGAATACATTGAGTCAATTTAAGGTCGACCCTCATCACACATTGTTGTAGCATCTACAACCAGCCTCCAAAATTTTGGCTCGCATGCAAATTTCGGAGTCTACCTTCGATCCGGAAATCGATCATCCTTGGTCACTTATTGGTAAGCTGATGATTTCAATCTCCCCTCCTTGAACCTAAGCGTTGTCTACATTCTCATCCTTATGCAGCATGTGTCATTTTCAGGCATAGGGGTTGTTGTTTGTCATGCAAAGGGAATGTTGTTTTTCTTCAACGGAAAGAATGTGCGCATGCATGGTTGTCATCACATAGACATGTGTAGAATTTTGTAGAATTTTTCTACAAATTTGTCAACTCTGATACCATGTAGAAATTTCCGACTTGTAGATCAACCTGGTAATGCAATGTACTAAAGCAAAACACTTGATCTAATTCTACAAACAATTTAGTGGAAGCTTAATCAACCATGAGCAACATCAATAAGAACACATATAGCTGATAAGAAGGAATCAATCACACATAACACAGAAGAATTTACTCGGGGAAAGCACCTGCCTAAAACCCCATCTCTGTATTATCATACAAGTGGAAATATAGTCTGGATTACACAAATCCTTAGCTCGGAAGCTATCCAGCTCTCAGTACAATCCCTCTGCTTCTCATAGACAGTCAAAGGATTCTCACAAACCTTCTCCTCTGCCCTCCAAGCCTCCTATTTCCTTGTGCAATTTCCCTGGGTTCCAGTGCTACCACCTATGTGAATTGGCCTCTTCACACACTCACTAACTTCTAATCTAACTACACAAACTTGAAAGAGATAAATCCTCATTATGGATGATCTTCCTTTATACAAAAAATATTCATCCAACTAATAGTACACTATGCCTTCTCTGATCTCAACTGGGTGTCTGTCTGAACTGACATGCATGAGTTATTTAAGCTATAATATTCAGTTATCTGAAAATACCAGTTGTTACATGCATGCAAGCATTAACAAACTGAATCTCATTAATTTAACAACTTGTTAAATTAATCTAACTGGACTTGACTCAATTAACTGAGCCAACTAATTACAACTCATAATTACAGCTCATCCTCATCCTTTAACTGATGGTTAAATCCCTCAATTAATAGATAAACTGTTGCATGTCCTCACATAGACTTCAAGTTCATAATTCCTTAACTAATTAACTCATGGAGATTAATTAATTAATATTTTAAACTATTGTTAAGACCAAACTCATTTTTACTTCCTATAGTTAACCAGGGACTGCTAAAAATAGGAAGGGACCCATAAATGCTATTTTTTGAAGTTTCTATTTTTGGCAGTTTCACCTCTCACCCAAGGTGGCCAAAATGCTCATTGGCCAAACTACTATTTTTAGACATGATATTTTTAGCAGATCTATTTTTAGCACTTTCTAAATTTAGCATTTCTTGTTGCACATTTTTCAACAACATGTTTCAAACTCACTTCACACACTCTTGTCACGAAGGTTGTTGCATCAAGAAAAGTATGTCTTATGCATTCTGGATGGTCTACGTTGTGTCACTAATTGTCCTAATATCATACTTAGCCATTTTCCTAAGAACCCTAGCCCCATCCAACTTCCCAGAACTGTGTGATTTTCTTCTACAACGATGAGGCTTCTTCCCTTGCCTGTTAAAACCTCGCAGCCTACAGAGACACCAAACTCCCTTGCCAAGTAATGGAAAATATCAAGACCGTATGCAAAATCCATCAGATGCATGATCATCTTGATGGTAAGTATGGTAAGTAAAGAACACCTTTCAAACTACACCTCTTAGTTGATTTTGCAGGACTTCTTGTCATTGTCATATCATCTGTCCTCAGTAACATGAATGTGCGCAAACATGAAAAGTTATTTTATGTGTTTCTTCTACACATCTTGCTTCCTTTTCACTTGTTCGACCAATTGTCGTCTTTGACATGTTGATTGCTATGTCATGCTTGCGACCTCGTTCTGGTGATGTTGAAGGTTGTGTTTCAGTTGTGTTCGCTATGTAAAGATCTACCGCACTCACACACGATGTTGTAAGCACTTCAGCGCAAGTTTCATCACGGTCGTTCAATGATCTATCACAAGTGTCACGCTTGTCGCTCACACCCGTCGACCAGTCACACTGAGTGTATGTTGTCTTGATGGTTCGAGGTGTCTTGTTGTCAAGTCACCGTGAGTGTATCTTCGCAAGTTCATGCACGTATGAAGTCACTCATTCACACACTTAGTCATTTTGTTGAAATTATGTCAACCAGACCACCCTCTAACAGCCAGACTTTCGTTGAGCTACATTGCGCAGGCTCAGCCCTCAGTGAACATGTATTGCTACCCAAAATTGCATCGAGATTGAAGCTGCCTCCCAGGTAGTATCCACTATGAAATCATGGAGTCGACCAGACTGATTGTCACCCAGAATAGTGGAAAAGTTTCTCAGCAAGCCATCTCAATCTGTGTTGCCTGCAAGCAAAGCCATCAAGCCTCCAGCTGGTCAACCAGAGAGTTTGAACGAGAAGTGACGCCGAGCCTCACTCCTCCAAAAAACTACGTAGAAGCTACCAAGCATGCCTATTTCCACTGACTGATGAAACTAGGCAGGCATGCTGGACAGGCACCCGCTTCCTGTCACTGCACTGCCGTAAAAAATTGCGCAGGATTCTAGCCAGTCACCTTGTTAGCTGACATGCTTCTCCTCCTGAAAACTACGTAGTTTTCATGGGCAGTCTCCCAATTTCCTAGCATCCCGCTCAGCCCAGAAACTGCACAAGGATGTCCAGTAGGCCAACCTCTCGTAGCTCCCTGCCAGGCTCCCCGAAGAAATTATGTAGTTTATACTACCAGTCTCCCCTTGCTTCCTGCACTGTCTCTTTGGAAAAATTGTGTAGATCTTCCCTCCGATCAAGCCAAATCCCGTAGATAGTCATTGCTAATCCGAATTGCCCATATCAACCTCCTAGTGATATCTGTGCAATTTTCACTGATAATGCCCAAAGCCTACATCCTAGCCTAAAATGTGCTCTGCTCAATTTCAAAGCCTTGTCCTCTCTCCCGGTCACCTGCATCTAAAAGAGAAAGATAATGCATCATGGTAGACTAGGATATTTTTGGATTTGATGTCATCTCATCATGAGTGATTGTAGATACAGGTACATGGCTGAGACAGGGCATGACAACAAATGAGATGAACAAGGAGCACATGCAAGGAGATTTGTTTGCGAGCAAGATGAACAAGGAGTGCACAAGGAGATTTGTTCGTGAATAAGATGAACAAGGAGTGCATGCAAGGAGATTTGTTCACGAATAGGTGACACATGGAGCATGCCAAGTACAAGAAAAGGAGAGACATGCACATGAAAACATCAAGCGAACACCAAGACCATTGAAGACTCCACACACCTTGTCATGCGAAGGTGAAGCATGATACACCAAGAGCACATTCATCACTCGGCAGCACTACAACTCGACATACCAGCACTATCGTGTCCAGTCGTGTCATGAGTCATCTTGGCCACATCACTACTATGGGCCATATTGTTGTAATCAATGTAATGTAATGTGGAAGTCCAATATACCCACATGTAAATCTAAAGGGTCATGTAAAGTTGAAGGGTCATGTAAGTCAAACAGTCATGAGGGAAGTTGAATAGTCACAAGGGTCAGTTTCACCCTTGGCTATATATACCCCTCATTGTACATGAAAATGACTTTTCACCTTGGCTCCTCCCACATAGCCTTGAGAGTCTGTAATCTTTTCTTTGAGGAGCGAGCAGTGGCTCCAATGCCTCACTATCGGGGTTAGTGATGTAATGGTGTATGGATGTGTCTTGGAACTTTCACTTAGTTCAAAAACATATTAATAGGCCAACATTTTTTCACACATGTATTGTATTCGTTTGTAAGACTATTCTTTAGGCGCTTGTAATGTATGTGCCTTTAACCTGTATTAAGATAGTTGAACTATTTCGGTTGTTTTAGTACATTTGCTATTGGAAATGTGTTGTATCAGTTTCTAGCATTGTCTCATCTATGTGGGCTATCCCACCGGACACTCAATAGGTTCATTCTTGTAAACTTGTTATAACGGTCATTGCACTCATGTGGACTATTTTGTTGGGTGTTGTACGTGCTATCTATTCACCTTGCATTTTTTAATGTCGTATCTGTGTGGACTACTCTATTGGAAGCTGCACATGTCCTATTATGTTGTGTACCTTTAGCAGACTTGGGACTATTCCCTTTCAACCTAAGACTCACTTCCACCCTATCCCTCTTCATTGAAAGAAATTTGACACAAGTAGTGCTAAGCACTCACTAGGCATGCGAATCTCTTTGTTCGAAGATAAAGAAAACCACTCTCACGTGCTAACATGCAAGAGCTAAGGAATATATTTAAGATAATGGAAACTGGGCCATCATACCAGATGGGACTCCTACACCAAACAATGTGAGGTCTAGTTGGGACTTCATACAGGGAAGATCCCCTAAATGTTGGTGGGTCCATAACTGTCAACGCACACATTGGATTACTGCTAAGAATCTCTTGAGATATCTCTGTGGCACAATCAACTATGGACTGAGATACAATGTGAAGAATTTGAGGCTACATGGATATACTGATTCTAACTGGGTTGGGAGTGTGGTGGATCGAAAGATCACATCATGATGTTGCTTCTCATTAGGGTCTGCTTCAATTTCATGGATGAGAAGGAAACATAAATTAGTTTCCTTAAGCACTGTCAAGGTCAAATGCATTGCATCTAGTATGACCTGTTGTGAATATACTTGGTTGATGAAGCTATTTAGTGAGCTATTTGAGCATGTGTTGGATACCACCATGATATTTAGCGACAACCAGAGTGGGATTAGCCTTTCAGATAATCTCGTGTTCCACGACTACTCCAAGTAAATTGATATCACGTACCACTTTATCCGGGATATGGTACAATGAGGAGTAAGAAGGCTCCAACACATCAAGACTCATGAGTAGGTCACATACATCCTCACAAAGCCCTTAGGGAAGGTCAAGTTCTTAGCCTTCTCAGAGAGACTTGGAGTCATGGAAAGAACCTCCCATGAGGGTCCCACTTGAGTTGGACATTGACCTTTGGGAGCACCTAGGGGCTTGGGGTACTTATTAGAGCTATGAGAAACCATAGGGTGAGTGGTTGACCTTCCCTATTGATGTGTTGTGTACAAGGTTAGTGGTTCACCTTCCCCTTTGATTGATGACACATGTATGTAGGGTGAGTGGTTCACCTTCCCTTATGAGTGACATATGCATAAGATGAGTGGTCCACCTTCCCTTATGGCATATGAGTAGGATGAGTTGTTCACTTTCTCTTGTTGATGCCCCAGAATACATCTTACCCATGTAGTCAAGGACTCATGGGAAGTACCTCTCATTTGGCCAATGAGTTGGAAAAAGTGGATAGGGACCATAACAATATAGATGGATACATCATGTACTATCGTACTCCCTATCTCTAGGATGCATGGTGTTCAACAAATTGATCTGGGATCAAGTCTAATTGAGGTTCTACCTCTAGACTGAATTTTGTTAGTGGAGAGTGTAAGGTATTAAGACTCACTCTCGATTAATTCTTCTTCATTATTCATATCAGTGTTCAACAACTCATAGATGAGATGAGATACAAAGATGGTGTTACACAGTGTTTTGTCACACCTCCTGCACTTCCTTATGAAATAACTTGAAGTGCATGAAATATGACCATCATACAATGTACTCATCCAGATATGTAGCTCAGATCCTCCCTAAGACATTGATTGGAAAATGCCTTGAGCTTCCCTTGAAGGAAATGGCTCTTCAACCCTAATTTGAGAATCATCGCTCTTATGAGGCTAAAAACTACGATGGGCACATGTTGCACTATGTCAGACCCCCGATGACATCGCTATGTCTACTTGTATACCCACGATGATCCCAGAAAGGAAATTTTCCCAAATAGGATGAGAAGCTTTGTCATCTAGAAGCTTCCAAAGCAGCAAGATGGAGGTTATTCGGCATAAATGAGGTCAAATTCTACCAACTTGTCCTCTTGGTCTTATCCCTATGAGCTACTTGCTTGAGATGAGGGCCTACTCCTATCTTTGGAGAGATCTTAACTCTCTTTCCCATCCTATATATTCATCCTCTCCCATTCCCAAATGGTTGGTCAGGTTAGAGATTGGTTGGTCTACGCCTATTTGTGTTGGGTGTGGAGCATGATTATTTAGAGGTCTTTGTTTCAGCCGGATGTATACCCCAGGAAGATTGTACACCCCTCCACAGGGGGGTGCAGGGGACACTTGTCCCCCCTGCGGGGGTTCGGGGAGGACCATCCCCCCTCTGATTGGGGGGTCCAGGGGCTAGTGGTCCCCCGGCGGGGGTTTTAGGGGCAGCGCCCCCGAAGCTAAAAACATATGTAAAATTGCCTTGCAAAAGTTTAATAATTTCTAGTCAATCTGGGGAGTTCATTAGGCGGATGATTTGATGTAGAATTTATGTTTAGTTTAGGTTTTTTTGCCCTAGAAGGAAACCCCCTCTCTTTGTATGAGGGCATTGTATTGAGGTTGTGTAATAGATGTGTATTCTCCGAGCGAGAAAAAGAGAGGTGAGACTGTGAGAGAAAATAGAGAATATTATAGCGGATCTGTTGTAGGTTTTGTCTCTTCATTTTGATGGATAATAAAAAGGAAGGACTGGTTTTTCGAGGTGGATGTAGCCCAAACTGGGTGAACCATGTATATCTGTATCTCTCTGGCTTTATGTGTTTGTGTTTTTCCACATATTATATGTCTTGCATTTCTCTGTCATATATATAATTTTCCTAACAACTATTATCAGAGCTGAAGGTCTATTTGGCCAATAAACTCATAGGAAAGAAGGGTTCCTTGTTCGAGTGGGAGAAATGGCCGAAGATGTTAAGTTTAGGGTCAAGAAATTTAACAGCCAAAACTTCCTGCTGTGGAAGATGCAGATGGAAGATTATCTGTATCAGAAAGATTTGTACCTACCATTGAGTGGAATGACAAAGAAGCTGACAGCTATGATATATGAAGAATGGAACCTTCTCGGTAGAAAGGCACTCGGAACAGTACGGTTGTGCCTTGCAGCGTCAGTCGCCTTCAACGTTTCGAAGGAAACAACGATAGAGTGTTTGATTCAGGCATTGGCGAAACTATATGAAAAACCCTCGGCCTCAAACAAGGTATTTCTTATGAAACCGCTATTTAATATGAAGATGTCGGAAGGTGGATATGTTGTGGACCATTTAAATGATTTTAATATAGTTACAAGTCAGTGAAGTTCTGTAGGGGTAAACTTTGATGATGAAGTTAGAGCTCTGTTATTCTTGTCCTCATTGCTAGAAATTTGGAATGGTTTAGTAATGGCCATTAGTAACTCTATTTCTGGATCTAATAATTTAAAGTTTGACGATGTTGTCGGTGCTATCCTTAGCGAAGAAATGTGATGGAAAAGCTCTGGTGAGACATCGGGTAATGCTTTGAGTGCAGAGTCCAGGGGAAGAAAAATGGAAAGAGGAAAGAGCTCAGGATATCGTAGTAAATCAAGGAAAGGCAGATCCAAGTCCAAATTGGGGATAGTGTGCTTGAAATGCAAAAAAAAGGACACCTAAATAAAGACTGTAGATCTCGGAAGGGAAAAGAAGGAGATGCACAACAAGAAAACAATCATGAAGAAAATGTGATAGGTGAGATGTCACAAGATGCTTTGATTCTTTCTTTCGAAAATATTATTGATTCCTGGGTGGTAGATTCAAGAGCCTCATTCCATGCCACACCTGATAAGAAATATTTTCATGACTATGTTTAAGGAGATTTTGGACAAGTCCGTTTGGGTGATGATAAACCCTATAAAATTGTTGGAATGGGTAAGGTTCTTGTAAAACAGTAGAATGGAAACCAATGGCTACTAAAGGAGGTAAGGCATGTTTCAGATCTAAAGAAAAATCTGGTTTCAACAGGGCAGTTAGGCGATGAAGGTTGTGTGACAACTTTCACAGATAAATCTTGGAAGGTCACCAAAGGAGCCTTGAAAATAGCAAAAGGCGAAAAGGTTGGTACGTTGTATTTATGCAATGGTATTTCTAACTCTTTTAATGCTTTAACTTCCAAAGGAGTAGATGCAACATTATGGCATCATAGGCTCAGAAACATAAGTGAGAAGGGGATGAAGATTCTTCACTCAAGGAATTTGTTGCTGAGTTTGAAGAATGTTTATTTGGACTTCTATGAGAATTGCATTTATGGAAAACAAAAGAGAGTCAGATTTCTAATAGTTGGGAAATAAAAGAAGCACGAAAAAATAAAGCTTGTGCATACAGATGTATGGGGACCTGCTCAGATATCATCTCTCGTGGCTCTCATTATTATGTTACTTTTATTGATGATGCAACTAGAAAAACTTGGATTTATTGTATTCAGAATAAATATGATGTATTTGGTACTTTCAAGAAATGGAAAGCTTTGGTTGAGATTGAGACAGGAAAGAAATTGAACTACCTCAGATCAGACAATGGAGGTGAATATTGCAACAAAGAGTTTGATAGGTACTATCCAGAGCATGGAATTCGCAGGGAGAAGACAGTTCCAAGAACACCACAAGAAAATGGTGTGTTAGAAAGGATGAACAGAACAATCATGGAGTGTGCAAGGTGCATGAGATTGCATGCATGATTGCCCTTACAATTTTGGGCAAATGTTGTAGATACTGATGTTTATCTAATAAACAGAGGACCTTCAAGTTCCTTGGATGGTGGTATTCCAAAGGAAGCATGGATAGGTAAAAAGGTAAACTACTCCTTTATAAAGCCTTTTGGTTGTGAGGCCTTTGTCCATATTAATAAAGAAAATAGAACAAAGCTTGAGGCAAAATCAAAGAAATGTACCTTTATTGGATATAGTGTTAATGATTTTGGTTATTGCTTATATGATTATGAAAATCACAAAATCATTAGGAGTAGAGATGTAATATTCAATGAAAAGGTCTTATATAAGAATCAATTGTAGGAAAAGAAACAGGAAAAAGAAAACAAGGAATACACAGTTCTTAATGAGATCATTGAAAAAGTAAAGGTGACTGAAAATAATAATAATCAACAACCACCACAACAGCAACAAGCACCCCAAACACCTGAAAGTGGTCTTAGAAGATCTACCAGGATAAGTATACACCCTGAACGATACTCTCCTTCATTATATTATTTATTGTTGATTGATTTTGGTGAACCCGAATGTTATGAAGAAGCAATGTAGGTTGAAAGAAGGAAGAAGTGGGAGCTAGCCATGGAAGAAGAGATGGAATCCTTAATGCATAACTAGACTTGGTACTTAGTTAGGTTGCCTACAGGTAAAACTAGATTGCAAAATAAATGGGTTTACAGGCTGAAGGAAGAAGATGGAGGAAAACAGAGGTACAAAGCTAGACTTGTGGTGAAGGGGTTTGTGCAAAAGAAAGGTATTGATTTTGATGAAATATTTTCTTTTGTTTTTAAAATGACTTCAATCAGAACTATTTTAAGTCTAGTGGCAGTTGAAGATTTGCATCTTGAGCAGTTAGATGT
>APFE031738785.1:0-17363 GCA_000404065.3 Pinus taeda
TTCCTCAGAGAACTGGGTGAGTTATGGAGGAAAAAACATTCCAGTGCGCGCTGGCCAAAAATCATGCCCAAATTGTGTGGCGCGGGCCGTGCTCTATGAAAGAGCGTCTATGGGCGCGCCCTCTTTGTAGGAACTGAGCCATGGGCACGGGTTAGACACTGTGGACCCGCGCTAATGAAAAATGGGTATTTTCCAAGGTTAATCTTCAAAGGGTGTCTTCAGGGATATTGAAATTCATACTCAGGAGACCTCAATGCAAGTGTTTTCAAGTTGTGTCACTGGTCACAGATCCGTAAGTGTGTCCTCCAATGTGTGACAGCGGGGGGGTAACAAGGACGGTGACCAATGGTGACAAATTACTGCGTAACAATGGCAGCAAGGCCACTCTGCCACTTACAATACCCCGTCGCTTATTTAAGTCGTCTACAAATGATTCTTATCAACGACCATTTGGAATTGAACTTCAATGCTGCCTTGACCGAGATGCTTCACGGTCATGGTTTGCAAATGACATGGGCCCCTGGGGGCAACAAAGCGATGCCCCTACTTTAAGTCGAGATACAGTCGAAGAGTGACATGCACCGCTTCTAGCGTGGATTGTCACTTAGAGGTGTTCAATAATAATTCGACACACGGTAGCTTCGTGCCACTGGCTTTTCAACCAAGCGCGATGACCAATTGTGTGAATCAACAGTTCCAATCGTACTAAGTTGAATTACTATTGTAGTGCGGTTCATTAGTAGGGTAAAACTAACCGGTCTCATGACGGTCTAAACCCAGCTCACGTTCACTATTGGTGGGTGAACAATCCAACACTTGGTGAATTCTGCTTCACAATGATAGGAAGAGCAGACATCGAAGGATCAAAAAGCAACATCGCTATGAACGTTTGGCTGCCACAAGCCAGTTATCCCTGTGGTAACTTTTCTGACACCTCTCACTTCAAATTCTGAAAATCTAAAGGATCTATAGGCCACGCTTTCACGGTTTGTATTCATACTGAAAATCAAAATCAAATGACCTTTTACCCTTTTTTTCCACACGATATTTTTGTTCTCGTTGAGCTCATCTTAGGACACCTGCATTAGCTTTTAATAGATGTGCTGCCCCAGCCAAACTCCCCACCTGACAATGCCTTCCGCCCAGATCAACCTGCCAAAACGTGCCTTAAGGATAAAAATAGGGGCAGTGCCCCGTCTCCGCCCCATGAAATAAGTAAAATAACGTTAAAAGTAGTGGTATTTCACTTGCACCGAAAACGGTTCCCACTTATTCTACACCTCTCAAGTCATTTCACAAAGTCGGACTAGAGTCAAGCTCAACAGGGTCTTCTTTACCTGATGATTCTACCAAGCCCATTTCCTTGGTTGTGGTTTCATTAGATGGTAGATAGAGATAGTGGGAATCTCATTAATCCATTCATGCGCGTCACTAATTAGATGACGAGGCATTTGGCCACCTTAAGAGAGTCATAGTTACTCTCGCTGTTTACCTGTGCTTGGTTGAATTTCTTCACTTTGACATTCAGAGCACTGGGTAGAAATCACATTGCATCAGCATCCGCCGGGACCATCACAATGCTTTGTTTTAATTAAACGGTTGGATTCCCCTTGTCCGTACCAGTTCTGAGTCGACTGTTCGACACTTAGGGAAAAGCCCTCGGTAGGGGGCATTCTATGCCCGTAGCCCAATCGGCATGTGATTGCCCACCCTCGCCACAATAGCAGCTCGGGCAGACTGCTGACAACCCACAAGTTGAGGGCGTAGACCCCTAGGCCCAGCCCTTAGAGCGAATCCTTTTGCTGAAGTTACGGATCCGTTTTGCTGACTTACCTTACCTACATTGTTCTATTGACCAGAGGTTTTTCACCTTAGAGACCTGATACGGTTATGAGTACGACCGAGCATGAATGGTACTCGGTCCTCCAGATTTTCAAGGGCTACTGAGGGCACACTGGACACCGCAAGATGTGCGGTGCTCTTCCAGCTGTTGTACCTTATCTCTAGGTGAACCGATTCAAGGGTGGGCAAGCTGTTAAAAATAAAAGATAACTCTTCCCGAGGCCCCTGACGACGTCTCCAGATTTCCTAACATTGTCGCCTGCCGCCATGTCCCGGTTCGGGAAAATTAACCCGATTCCCTTTCGATGCTCGTTCAGAGTGCACCCTTGATCGACTAAACCATGTCCAAGTGCTGTTCACATGGAACCTTTCCCCACTTCAGTCTTCAAATTTATCATTTGAATATTTTCTACTACCACCAAGATCTACACTAGGGGCCAATCCACCCAAGCTCACGCCCAAGGTTTCTCAATGGCCCCTACGTCCTCCTACTCATCGGATCCAGGAAATTGTTTCGATGGTCGAGTATAGGTTGCACACTTCAGCACCATCCATTTTCGGGGCTAGTTGATTCAGCAGGTGAGTTGTTACACACTCCTTAGCGGATCTCGACTTCCATGACCACCGTCCTGCTGTCTTAATCAACCAACACCCTTTGTGGGATCTAGGATAGCGTGAAATTTGACACCGTAACTTGAGTTTTGGTTCATCCTGCATTGCTAGTTCTACTTACCAAAAATGGCCCACTTGGAGCTGTCGATTCCACGACGTGGCTCAATGGAGCAGCCACACCCTTTTACCTATTTAAAGTTTGAGAATATGTCAAGGGTGTTATGCCCCCGATGCCTCTAATCATTTTCTTTACCCGATAAAACTTACGCGTGAGCTCTAGCTATACTAAGGGAAACTTCGGAGAAACCAACTACTAGATGGTTTGATTAGTCTTTTGCCCCTAACGAACGATTTGCACATCAGTATCGCTACGAACCTCCACCAGAGTTTCCTCTGGCTTCGCCCTACTCAGGCATAGTTCACCATATTTTGGGTCCCAACAGGTGTGCTCGCACTCAAACCCTTCACATAAGCTCAAAGTGAGTCAACGATGCACCCCCCAAGAGAGGGGATCTTTCCCGTTAGCTTCCTTGCACATCGCAAGTTTTCAAACTCGCCAACTCGTACACATGTTAGACTCCTTGGTCCGTGTTTCAAGACGGGTCGAATAGAAAGCCCACCAACCAACACCATGAGTGTGTAGGTACACACGGCCCACCACAAGGGCGCACGCCTCGTTCCTCAACCACTGCAGCAGCAAACTGATGGGAAACAATCCACCCGTGCTTGTGACGATGTAGCAGCCTGTGTTGCTTTGAACCTCAAGTCGAACGACGGACTAGCCTGAGCCGTTCCACATCCGACCGAGATGCATCGATAACCTCCATCTGCTTCCCTCATGGCAATTTCAAGAACTCTTTAACTCTCTTTTCAAATTCCTTTTCATATTTCCCTCGTAGTACTTGTTTGCTATCAGTCTCTCACCCGTATTTAGCCTTGGACGGAATCTACCACCCAATTAGGGCTGCATTCCCAAACAACCCGACTCGTCGACAACGCCTCATGATGTAGCAGGGTCCCGAGCCGACGGGGCTGTCACCCTCTCAGGTTCCCCCTTCCAAGGGACTTGGCCCAGGTCTGTCGCTAAGGACGCTTCTATAGACTACAATTAAGGTGTAATTGCCACCCGATTTTCATGTTGGGCTCTTCCCGATTTGCTCGCCACTACTAGGGGATCCTTGTAAGTTTCTTTTCCTTCTCTTAATTATATGCTTAAACTCAGCGGGTGTTCTAACTTGAGCTGAGGTTACAAAGTTGGAGCTAAATCTGCCCTACCCGATGGGAGGGTAAGAGAGAGAAAAGCAAGTTCGAGCGATGCCACACAAAGCCCGCATCAGCTAACACCAACTGCCCATCCAAGGGGACAAGATCACTGCTCACCGACGCATGCGATGAAACATCGCTTAAGGTATTTCAGCCAACCGCACCACATTGGGCACAGATGACTATCTTCGCTGCTCCTTGGCATATTGTAGGGATCACGTTTGAATGGGATGCAATGCCCAGACAGACATGCCCTCGACCGAGCCCTCGGGTGAAAATTGTGTTCAAAAACTCGATGATTCATGGGATTCTGCAATTCACACTAAGTATCGCATTTCGCTACGTTCTTCATCATAACAAGAGCTGATATATCCATTGCTGAGAGTCGTTTCCACGTATTACCGAAAAATCAGCCACAACACTAAATAGGGGCACCCCCCACAACAAATGCAAGGCCAATGGCCAAAGGGAGTAAAAACGCATGAGAGAAAGAGAAGCAAAGCTGCCTACCCCCCTCAAAGGAGGAGGCTCGAATAGAGAACAATCTCCTCGAGCCCCACGCCCTCGCAAAATGGGGGAAAATGCATGTAACAACAATCAAGAAGGACTAGGGTGGCCACCCCTGGAGCTCGCACTACTTTTAGTCCTTCCCGAACACCAGTCCACAACAATTCCCACTTTTTTCCGTAAAGCTAGGGACCAAAAGGAAGAAGGGAAGAAAACAAGGTGAAAGAAGTAGATATCAAACATGGCTACCAGCTCACAAGGGGAGGGCTCAAACAAAGAACAAGCCTCACAAGCCCCGTGCCTTCGCAAAAAGGGGGGGAATTGAAGGGGACGACAATCGAGGAGGACTAGGGTGGCCACTCCAAGAGCTCGCTGTGCGTTTCATCCTTCTCGAACACCAATCCACAACAATGCCACCTTTTCTTCGTAAAGCTAGGGGCCAGAAGGAAGAAAGGAAGAAAACAACATGAAAGAAATGGACATCAACCGTGGTTACGGGCTCACAAGGGGAGGCTTCAAATAGAGAACAAGCTTTTCCCCAACCCCGTGCCTGTGCAAAAAGGGGGGAACTGCAGGGGACGATGATTGAGAAGGACTAGGGTGGCCAGCCTAGGAACTTGCACTGCATTTCATCCTTCCCCAACACCAATCCACAACAATCCCACCTTTCTCCATAAATCTAGGGGTTGAAAGGAAGAAGGGAAGAAAACAACATGAAAGAAGGAGAGATATCAAACGTGTCTACCGGCTCACAAGGGGAGGCTCAAACAGAGAACAAGCTTCCCCAACCCTATGCCTTCACAAAAAGGGGGGAACTGTAGGGGATGATGATCAAGAAGGACTAGGGTGGCCACCCATGAAATCGCACTGCATTTCGTCCTTCCTGAACACCAATCCACAACAATCCCACCTTTTCTCCGTAAAGCTAGGGGCCAAAAGCAAGAAGGGAAGAAAAAAACACGAAGGCAAGAGATATCAAATGTGGCTACCGGCTCACAAGGGGAGGCTCAAATAGAGAACAAGCTTCCCAACCCCCGTGCCTTCACAGAAAGGGGGCAACTAGAGGGGATGGCAATCGAGAAGGACTAGGGTGGCCACCCCAGGAACACGCACTACTTTTCGTCCTTCGCGAACTCCAATCCACAATAATCCCACCTCTGCTCCACAAAGCTTAGGGGCAAAAGGAAGAAGGGAAGAAAACAACACCAAAGAAACAAAGATCCCAAGAAAAGAGAGAATCTCAACAGCACGGCGAGTAGATGTCGGCTAACCAGAAAGAAATCGAACAAGGCAAACCCAATCAAAAAGCATCCCACCTCTTCACACCCTCCCACCTACATGTATGGCACAACACCCTTTCTAGCTTTACAACATAACAAACAGTAATCAAACAACCAAGAAAATAAATCACAACCTAAACTTGACCACTAGAAAAGACAAGGGCCGTGATGAAACCAGTGTCTGGAGCACATTACTGAAAGGCAAACAATCCCCCAACCCGGCATAAGGCTTCAAACAACAAATAGACTACTAATAACAAACCCACCCCACTGTTGCACCCCTTCGTGTACAAAACACCCAACAACCTTTCCAGCGAGAAAGTCAACGGGGGTCAAGAATCAAACTCCAAAGAGGAGTTGTCACGGGCAAACACTCAACACTGGGGAAAGCCGCGGGCCACAAATACATCGATGGTGCAAGGCCACTAAAGGGAGGGACACCTGCAAAGCGCACACCACGAAAAAAAGAAATGACCAAGTCCCACAAAAAACCCAAAATCCAAAGGGAGGAACAAAGACACAACCCGCTACTTCTTTTTCCCTTAGAAGGGGAGTGGCTCACGAGAGGACGAGGAATTCCCTCGACGGTAGAGGCACAAGATAAGATTGCCACCCTCTTGCCCACTAGCTGGGAAAATTGTGATCTCGATGGAGCTCAAACTGAGGGAGGGGTTTTTCATTACCTGGACACCCGACACTTCCGCGAGGGCATGTCAAGGCACGGCCAGGAGGGACTAGGGTGGCCAGCCCAACGGGTTGAACCGCTCTTCATCCATCCCATACTGACCCACCCTGACAATTTCCCCTCACAGAAGGTTTGAGCTACCAGGCACGCACAAAACCACTCCCTCGACCCAACCACCAGAAAAAAAGCTCACCCAAGCAACACATCAAAAGCACAATCGCCTTTTCGAGAGAACCAACTATAGAAGCCCGCACCCTTGGCCCATTCCTTCCAACGAACGAAATATCGAGCACCGTCGCTATGAATGAGTTTGAATTTATCCATCATTTTTCCCGAGCACCTCAATCGTAGCAACCATGCCCAGCCGAATAGATCGTCGGAAGGGCTCCCAAGAAACACATTGGGGGAAAGAAAAACAAAGGATGGGTGGGACAAGCATAAGCATGGCTTGCAGCACACACGAAAAAACAAGCGCTACCTCAAGACAAGCAACCAACAATGTTCCCACCAAACACTAAACCCACTCCCCTAGAGACACAACAAATAGTCCCACATTGCAATCAAAACCCAACCAACCTGAACCAAAAAATAAAACCCCTGTTATCAATGATCCTACCACAGGTTTACCTATGGTAACCTTGTTACGACTTCTTCCTCTAAATGATAAGGTTCAATGAACTTCTCACAATGTTGACGGCAGCAGACCACCATCGTTGACACAATCCGATAACTTCACCAGATCATTCAATCGGTAGGAGCGACGAGCGGTGTGTACAAAGGGCAGGGACATAGTCAACATGAGTTGATGACATGCACTTACTAGGAATTCCTTGTTGAAGACCAATAATTTCAATGGTCTATCCCCATCACGATGCAATTTGAGAAGATTTTCTGATCCTCTCGAACCAGGAAGAAAAACTCATTGGTTGCATTAGTGTAGTGCATGTGTGGCCCAGAACATCTAAGGGAATCACATACCTATTATTGCCTCAAACTTCCATGGCCTAAACGGCCATAGTCCCTCTAAGAAGCTGGCCGTGAAGGGGAACCTCTGCGTAGCTAGTTAGCAGGCTGAGGTCTCATTCGTTATTAGAATTAACCAGATAAATCACTTCACCAACTAAGAACGGCCATGCACCACCACCCATAGAATCAAGAAAGAGCTCTCAATCTATCAATTCCCCCTGACCCTTCAGGCCATGCACAGAGGCCACCTAGGAGTCCACACGGACAGCAGCAACGGTGGACCTCGATCACTCGACCGCCTGCAACAACCACTATGCAAAGGCAAAGGAAGGAAATAAATGCAAGTTAAGAGGCTCGCTACAAAATACAAGAACATATCCAAATAGGAGGAGGGATCAGGCAGCCCCACACCCCACACACCCTACGTACAGGCAACCTAGGAGATTTAAAAACAACTTTACCAACTGGACGATGAATAATTTTCCCCTACAACCACCTCCATGCATATGAGGGAGGTCGAAGCATTCCACCTTGAAATCCTTCTTCCAAATAGCCCCCACCATTGATGTAGCAAGCCTCCTCCCCATTGGACCATGAGCACATACACAATTGAAACAACAAATGCCCCCCAACCCTCCCCTCCTTGCACGGAGGCCACCCGGATAGTAGCAATGATGGAACTCGATCGCATGATTGCCTGCAGTAGCCTCAATGTAAAGGAAATGGAAGGAAATAAAAGAAGGCCAACCGAGCCCACAACCTCTCTTAGAAATTCCCCCCGACCCTCCACGCCGCACACCGAGGCCACCTAGGTGTCCACCTGGACAGTAGCAACGGTGGACCTCGATCACTTGACCGCCTGCAGCAACCATGATGCGAAGGCAAAGGAAGGAAATAAATGCAAATCAAGAGGATCGCTACACAACACAAAAACATATCCAAATAGGAAGAGGGATCGGGCAGCCCCGCACCCCACGCACCCTTCGTGCAGGCAACCTAGGAGATTTCCCATAGCTTTACCGACTAGATGATGAATAATTTTCCCCTACGGCCACCTCCACACGAAGGAGGGAGGTCAAAGCGTTCCACCTCAAAATCCTTCTTCCAGATAGCCCCCACCATCGACGTAGCAAGCCTCCTCCGCATTGGACCATGAGCACATACACAATTGAAACAACACGTGCCCCCCAACCCTCCCCTCCCCGCATAGAGGCCACCTAGGAGTCCACCTGGACAGCAGCAACGATGGACCTCAATCGCATGATCGCCTGCGGTAGCCTCAATGTAAAGGAAATGGAAGGAAATAAAACAAGACCAACTGAGCCCACAACCTCTCTTAGAAATGACCTCAAACCCTCCTCGCTGCGCACTGAGGCCACCTAGGAGTCCACCCGGACAGCAGCAATGGTGGACCTCGATCACTCAACCGCTAGCGGCACCCACGATGCGAAGGAAAAGGAAGGAAATAAATGCAAATCAAGAGGCTCGCTACACAATACAAGAACATATCCAAATAGGAGGAGGGATCGGGCAGCTCCGTACCCCACGCACCCTACGTACAGGCAACCTAGGAGATTTCCCACAGCTTTACTGACTGGACGATGAATAATTTTCCCCTACGGCCACCTCCATGCAAAGGAGGGAGGTCGAAGCATTCCACCTCGAAATCCTTCTTCCAGATAGCCCCCACCATCGACGTAGCAAGCATCCTCCCCATTGGACCATGCGCACATACACAATTGAAACAACAAAATGCCCATAAACATTGGGAGTTAACATTTCCAACCACAAAAGCCTGCCACACACGCAAGATGCAAGGAAAAATCTGACCCCTCGATCAAACATATGGGCCAACACATCTATCAAAACCTCAAAGCCAAAGCAACCACAAACAATGTGCACTTTGAAAGGAATGCCAACCCTTGACTTTACAATAAGGAGAAAAATGCCTCACATTGCCCGACGGAAAAAACAAGCAAGAGGGAGGGTAGGTGGTTTACAACCAAAACCCTTCCATGTCCCTCTTAAATGTATGCATCTCAACTGACAATTCCAACACAGAAAGAGTACAAGCACAAGAAATCGACGCCATAAACAGCCAAACAATGAAGAGACCAACCATCACAAGGAGCCACAACACAACAACCCATACAACTCCGAGAACTTGGAGCAGGAGGGGAATTGTTCGCATATGCCTCCAGGGACAAGCATGGCCAACATTACCGCTCATGTGCTACTGAGTGGGCATGGAGAGAAGATGAAAATCGGCCACCCTACAAATGACCCAAGGCCATTCTTGAGGCAAAATCGAAAAAGCAACTCAATTACCACCCACCTTTCACACGAAAAGCAAAACCCTCCGCACCAAATAGGGAGGAGGCGAACAATATAAAGAGGAGCCAATTTAAATAGAGCCAGACATGGTTGCCCAGAGCAATCAAAATTTTCTATTCGCAACAACAGAGGGGCACGACATTGACATAGGCACGATAGAGTTTTGGGGCTTCCTTCTAGGACCACAAAAATGAAGGCTCAACGGAGCGTCGAGCAAACTTTCACCATTCTTATCGTTGGGATGGGCAAGAGGGACGGGAACGAGCATGTCCCACATTACCACCCATGTGCTACCAAGTGGGGATGGAGAGAAGATGAAAATCGGCCACCCTACAATTAACCCAAGGCCATCATTAAGGCAAAACCAAAAACACAACTCGATTACCAACCCACCTTTCACACGGAAAGAAAACCTGTCACTGGTATCATCTGGAGGGACACAATGGGACCAAGACGAGCCAGGGAGCCACACCATAATGACCCCAAGAACTTGGAGAGAAAAAGGGGCATTCTTCACATATGCCTCCCAAGATGAGCATGGCCAATATTACTGCTCATGCACTACCGAGTCGGGATGGAGAGAAGATGAAAATAGACAACCCTACAAAATACCCAAGGCCATCATTCACGCACATCCGAAAACACAACTCAATTTCCAACCCACCTTTCACACGGAAAGAAAACCTGTCGCTGGTATCATCTGAAGGGGCATGAGGGGACCAAGACGAGTGAGGGAGCCACACCACAACAACCCATATAGCTCCAAGAACTTAGAGAGCAGAAGGGGAATTGTTCACATATGCCTCCTGGGACGACCATGGCCAACATTACCGCTCATGCGCTACCAAGTGGGGATGGAGAGAAGATGAAAATCGACCACCCTACAAATGATCCAAGGCTATCGTTCAGGCAAACACGAAAGCACAACTTGATTACCAACCCACCTTTCACACAGAAAGATAACCTGTTGCTGGTATCATCTGGAGGGGCACGAGGGGACCAAGATGAGCTAGGGAGCCACACCACAATGACCCCAAGAACTTGGAGAGCAGAAGGGGAATTGTTCACATATGCCTCCCGGGATGAGCATGGCCAAGATTACCACTCATGTGCTACCAAGTGGGGATCGAGAGAAGATGAAAATCAGCCACCCTACAAATGACCTAAGGCCATCATTTAGGCAAACTCAAAAACACAACTCGATTGCCAACCCACCTTTCACATGGAAAGAAAACCTGTTGCTGGTATCATCTGAAGGGGCACGAGGGGACCAAGAGGAGGCAGGGAGCCACACCACAATAACCCATACATCTCCAAGAACTTAGAGAGCAGAAGGGGAATTGTTCACATATGCCTCCAGGGACGACCATGGCCAACATTACCGCTCATGCGCTACCGAGTGGGGATGGAGAGAAGATGAAAATCAGCCACCCTACAAACGACCCAGGGCCATCGTTCGGTTAAACCCAAAAGCACAACTCAACTACCAACACGCCTTTCACACGGAAAGAAAACCTATCACTGGTATCATCTGGAGGGGCACGAGGGGACCAAGGTGAGCTAGGGAGCCGCACCACAACAACCCATACAACTCCAAGAACTTAGAGCACAGAAGGGTAATTGTTCAGATATGCCTCCCGAGATGACCATGGCCAACATTACCGCTCATGCGCTACTAAGTGGGGATGGAGAGAAGATGAATATCGGCCACCCTGCAAAGGACCCAAGGCCATCATTCAAGCAAACCCGAAAACAAAACTCGATTTCCAACCCACCTTTCACACAGAAAGAAAACATGCCACTCGTATCATCTGGAGGGACTCAAGGGGACCAGGACGAGCCAGGGAGCCACACCACAACAACCCATGTAACTCCAAGAACTTAGAGAGTAGAAGGGGAATTGTTCACATATGCCTCCCAGGACGAGCATGGCCAACATTATGGCTCATGCGCTACTGAGTGGGGATGGAGAGAAGATGAAAATCGGAAACCCTAAAAATGACCCAAGGCCATCGTTCAGGCAAACCCAAAAACACAACTCAACTTCCAACCCACCTTTCAAACGAAAAGAAAACCTATTGGTGGTATCATCTTGTTACACAAAAATATTTTCACCATGACTATTTGCAGTCAGTATGGGTCTATCATCACTTATACTAGCCTCCTAAGAAAGTCTCAGACCTTCGCTCTTCATGTCAAGATTTGCAAATGAGAGAAAGACATTGAAAATCAATAAAACTCTGGTTCCGCACTTTCTCTCACTTTTGCCTGCAGGCCCGCACTCTTTGTTCATGTTACCTGCGTATCTGCACGCTCTGTTTGTAAAGGGGTGGGTGTGTACCCCTGTAAAAGTAAAAAAGGCGCAAGTTTATTCTAAAAAACTGACTTTGGGTTAATTCTAGATGTTTCTAAAAGGGATTTTGACATGGATTGTTTGTTCCAAGGTGGTTCATGCATCCCAAAAGAGAAGGAGCTAATCCCTTGATAGGAGGAGTTATCCCTTTGAAGGAGGACTTTATCCATTTGAAGGAGGACCTAGTAACTTCCCTCCATTGCACTATAAATTAAGGCATTGGGTCAGTTACTGGAGAGGTTAGAAGCTGAACATTTTTGAGGGTAAATGCTAATGGAATTGGGACTTCCTAGTTAAACTTGAGAGGAGAGATCACATACCTTTTGGTTTCATTGGGAAGTGAGTGAAACTTGTCAAAGCAGAGGAGACTTCTTGTCGGACCCTGGGAGGAGCTTGTATAGCATCAAGGCACAGGTTGTAAAGTTCTTCTTTCATTTGAATTAATAAAATTAGATTCATTTTTCTCAACAAATTGTCTTATGTGGTTTGTTTCATAATCTCCTTGATCATTATGATGAATATGCTTTATGATATTGGCTTTTCAAGTGCTATTTAATTTGTTTGCTTGTTTGTGTTTGCAGACTTACTTCAAGGAAGCTCATTTGGAGTGAGGGAGCGAGGCTTACACAAACTTGCATCGGACCCAAGGTAGGCCTAAAACACTTTTATGCCTTTGTTTTTAATTGCATATTTAGAGAAAGATAGTTTTTGATTGGATTTCTTGTCACTAGATATCTTTAGATACTAGGAAGTTCGATCTTGTCCACAACCTCGACTCATTCTGTGTGACAAAATGGCGACTCTGCTGGGGACTTGAGCTATCCCTTTGAAGGAGGACTTTATCCCTTTGAAGAAGGACCTAGTAACTTCCCTCCGTTGCGCTATAAATTAAGGCATTGGGTCAGTTGCTGGAAAGGTTAGAAGCTGAACATTTTTTAGGGTAAATGCTGATGGAATTGGGACTTCCTAGTTAAACTTGAGAGGAGAGATCACATACCTTTTGGTTTCATTGGGAAGTGAGTGAAAATTTTCAAAGTAGAGGAGACTTCTTGTCGGACCCTTGGAGGAGCTTGCACAACATCAAGGCACAGGTTGTAAAGTTCTTCTTTCATTTGAATTAATACAAGTATACTCATTTTTCTCAACAAATTGTCTTATGTGGTTTGTTTCATAATCTCCTTGATCATTATGATGAATATGCTTTATGATATTGGCTTTTCAGGTGCTATTTAATTTTTTTTTTTGTGTTTGCAGACTTACTTCAAGGAAGCTCATTTGGAGCGAGGGAGCGAGGCTTCCACAAACTTGCATTGGACCCAAGGTAGGCCTAAAACACTTGTATGCCTTTGTTTTTAATTGCATATTTAGAGAAAGATAGTTTTTGATTAGCTTGCTTGTCACTAGATATCTTTAGATACTAGGAAGGTTGATCTTGTCCGCAACCTCGACTCATTCCGTGTGACAAAATGGCGACTCCACTTGGGACTTGATTGTTTTCCTTATTTTTACTTTGACCTGAGAAACTTGCCTTTTTGTTTCTGTTTTTGGCTTGTTGTGTGTGGAATTGGGTGGATTTAGTGGATCTAGGTTTGTTTTTTTATTTTCATAACCTTAGGAGAAGCCCGCATCCTGTGCTTGTATCACACGGCGTACTTCTACGCATGTTTACTTTGCACACAGAGCGTGCACGCACTTGTGTAAACTCTGAACCTACGGACCCTGCTAAAATTTTGAAAAACTTCAATTTTACTCTTTCAATTAGTTTTATTTTGTTTTAGATGTTGTTATCCTCTTCCCAGACCTGCATGCGACTTGTTAAAAACTTTCCTTGGTTTAATTTCATTGGTGTGAGGGTTTTAAGTGAAATTCGTAGAAGTTTTGGTTGCCGGTCTTGATTTTCATTTTGGTCATTTAGTAGCTCAGAGATTAGAAGCGTAGAGGCCTCAGATCACCTTGGTTTTTACTGGCCTTCTTATGAGTCTGACCATTTGCAAAATCTACCTTTGTTGAGGAATCCATCTTGTGTTTTCTCTTTGCAAAACTTCGAAAAGCTTGTGTTAAAAGTTTGGATTTCATTTTTACAAAAAAGAACAAAAATTACTTATTTTTTGACTGATTTGTGATTCAGGACAAGTTAGTCCTTGGTTTGCTTATCGCCAAGTAAAACATCCTTAAAAAGACAAAACATCTTGTAAGATTTTACTTCAAGTAGTTTTCTATAGTTATTAGATCTTAAGATTTGCTTTATTCATCGTTTTCTCAAGATTTGCTTTAGTTATACTTTTGAGTGTTTTTTATAAAAATACAAAAATCTCTTTTGAAAAAAGTTTGTTTTGGTAGCATTTGAGCATTTTAATGAAAAGGGAAATTCTTGTGAATATAATTAGTTGTCTCGTTTTGAGTGCATTGGAACAAAAACTCTTCTTTTAATTTGTTTGTTAAGAAAGGTTTGTGTTTACACGCATTTGCATTCTCAAACTCTTTCCTAGCTAGAAGTTCATTGAAGAGAAAATATTGTTTAATCATCTTAATTGCATCTTTTTAGTGATTTTGAGTCAAGTCTTCACACCACGAGTTTCATCTCCGCACCTCTTGACTTAATAAAAAACCAATAAAAGTAACGCTTAAAGTAAAATAATAAAATTAATCTAGAAATCTTTTTATTTCTAGGGCTCTATTACACCAACATATCTTAGGCTAGTGTCTCGTAGTAGGGAGTACTTAACTCTCCAAGACAGTAAAACAAACAAGTAGTTGTATCTTGCGGTAGGAGAGAAATCCAATTGTTGCATCTATGTTGTGGGAAATCTCCTCTTAAAGGAGAAGCACGAGATCGTGTCCGAACCAGTGTGGGAATCAATCCTTCCTCATTGGGAACGATGCCAGATATTCACGTATTAAAAATGGTAAACCTCGGATTAACCATTGTCGAGGAGCCTGGGGTCACTTGTTGGTAAACCTTGGTTTATGTCAAGGAGCCTTCAAGGGGATTGAGATTGTTACTTTGCCCTTGCGTGCGTATCAGATCGTAGACTGTTCCCCCAGGTATATTTGTTTCTGTTGGTAACCATAGTGACCATATTCTATAGGTTTCTTCCTAAGGTGATGGTGGCGGGAAGATCCCACTATACCTGGAGCAGACATCAGCTAGACTCACTTGGATTTTCTGGGGGGTTCTCTTCACTTGAGACGGTTTAGTGGAGAAACTTGTGCCAGTCTATTCATTAAGCAGGTTGCCGAGGTAACTGTTCCAACCGTTATTTCTGTATTGAACTTTGCAATGTTGGATTTCATCACCAACTAGTGTTTTCGGTATGGAAAGTTACTGCTTGTGTGTGATTGATCTCCTAGATTCTTTAGGCGTGTGATTCAATTTGTTTGGTTCTTTAGAGGCTTTAGATGGTTTTCATTGAGATTTTACTTTGTTTTCGTGTGAAGTAGTTAAAAGTTTTTAACCGTGGCTGAATTACCAAGGAAGTCTCGTAGACTTCAGGGCCAACCTCCTGAGTTTTCACCAAGCTAACCTGAAGGGCTACGGGCCCTGGTCACTCTTAGAGACAGTAGAAGTGGGTCACCTGAAAGAGGAGAATCTGCTTTGGTGGGATATCCTGATTTTTTAGCGTTAATAGCAGATTATAGTATGCAGCCCGTATCCATTTCAGAAGTTACTGGTAGTGTTTCATCTACTAGTGATATAGGGGAAGAACCTAAAATATCTGAACCTGAATCTGAAATTGCTGCTACTCCAATATCAGAGTTTGCTTCTCCAGCTTCTAGTGGTCCTAGTTCACCTAGGGTAGAAGCAATAATTACCCAAAATCTTCCTTCTGGACTAATAGCTATTGAAGAACTTAATATTTCGGAAAACGAGGAAGGCATCCCTATTCCAGAAGATTGACTTGTTATAGACCTTAGGGAGCGTGAATCAATCTTTTACAGTCCACCTAGGAGCAGTGCTTGGTATCTTTCATTGATTGATTTTTTGGAAAACCCGGGACTAAGTTTTTCACCACCTCGTATTTCTTATCACCCAACACCTAGAGGCTACTATCCTCCATTGAATATGTCTAAACAGTCATCCATGTTTTCTCAATCTCCGGAAGCCTTTTTGTATGGCGGTCCTTCTGTTCCCGCTGGGTATCAGTCCATTTCTGGTACTTTTTTGGGAACATCTCCTCGACCTATTGAACAAGGGTTATGTTGTGCCTTGCAAACAACCCCCCCTTTTTCATATTTATTTTTATTTACAAAACCATTAAAATATGAAATGGGTCCCTCTTAAAATAAAATTGATGTCAATAACTCTTACTTTGTGAAAGTCAAACAAATCCAAGGAGCGCTTTATAAACTTCCCCTCAAAAGCAATATCCCTTTGAGCATTGGAAATAAAGCAAATATGTATTTATTATGATAAAGCGATCGCAAGATCGCATATCGCAATAACATAAAGGATGCACCAAGCTATCAGCGATATCGGCAATCAGCAATTCCCTTGTGCACCACTATCGCGCCCATCGGCAAAGCCCCGACCCGATAAAGCTATCGGCGATATCGGCAATCGGCAATTCCCTTGTGCACCACTATCGCGCCCATCGGCAAAGCCCCGCCGATTAAACTATCGGCGAATCGGTATCGGCATTCCCTGGTGCACCATATTGCGCCCATCGGCAAGCCCCGACTCGAAAGCTATCGGCATATCGCAATCGGCAGTCCCCTCGTGTCGCAAGCATTGTTCATAGGCCTTTCCCCGATCCGATATCGGCGATCGGCGATCGGTGGTTTCCCCTGTTGAATCCTTAATGCGCATAGGCCTTTCCCTGATCCGATATCGGCGATCGGCGATCGGCAGCATTCAAAGAATTGTTAAAACTATCCTCACACCCCTGCCCGATCCGATAAGATAAGGCACAGTTCTCAACGAAAAGCCGTTAAAGTGATTGGAAAGCCCGAGTTAATGAAAATTAAGGCATAATCATTCCTGCTCGGCCGCCAGTACGCCCATTGCATGATTTAAAAGATCTTTAGGCAAATATTGCACTAATGAGCATTTATAAGGTGGCAGGTCCTATACGGTCCCTTAATGAATCCATCCTCTCAGATCTGCCTATAGATCATATCCGCGCTATTTTAATAAAGACAAAGTATATCGACGTTCTTCTTTCTATTTTACTGTCAGTTGTGAGTTTCATTGTTATCTCAGTATTACGCCAAAACCACCTCTTTGTGCAGAATATAGATTTTGCAAGCAATTCAGGCATAATGGGTAAAAAGCAGAAGAAGGTTGCAGGCGTTATTGATTCACCAGCTGCGCCACAACTAATAGTGAACAGCAAGAAAGGTTTGATATCAGATACAACGTGTGCAGGCTTGGCCAGAACAACTTGGCAAGGAACTTATGATTTGCTAGAAGCCGAGAAGCCTGAGCAGGTGGTAGAAGAAGCTACCGCAGATTCTACCAAAAAATCAGAGTGCACTCTCAAGGACTTGGCCGACTCCTTCCTACATAAGATAGCGGCAAGAG
>APFE031738787.1:0-13234 GCA_000404065.3 Pinus taeda
CCTCAGAGGGTTCCGCTTTTTCAGGTTTCTCTTTTGGATTTTTCTCTTTATTCTTCTTCTTCCCTTTCTTCTTACCACTGTTTTTTGGTTTAGCTGTAGAAGATTCTACAACGTGAATGTCGGCGGAAAGTTCCGCGGAAGACTCTTCTGTCGGGGAATCTGGCAAGGTTATTATAGGAGAAAAATTCTTAGAAGATTTCTTCTTACTTTTAGTATTCACCGTGCCAATCATACCATCAGCGGCATGAGACCCTGAAGGAGCAGCAACAATTTGATTTTGATTAGGTAGGTTGGGGATCTTCTCATGTAATGTACCCGAGATAGACCCATACTGACTGCAAATAATCAAGGTGACGATATTTTTGTGTAACAATTGTGCCCCATAGAAACCCACTATTGTTATTTTTTTCCTTTAAATTATTAATTTTATGTAGGCTCTGATTATATTATGATCCCTTAGAATCGTATATATAAAAAGGAGGTTTTGTCATTTGAATCATCCAAGAAACGTTCATTTATGTAATGGAAAGGAGGTGTCCCCCTCAAAGAGGATAATTTTGAAGTCGTTGATCTATCTATTTGTGAGATGGTTGCATAACGCTATTCTTAGGACTCTCTTGTGAGCTTGGATCCCAAGTGATATCTTGCATTACTTGTGGAGCTGCCAACCCACCAAACTCTCATCCTCTATTGATCGCTTCCACCACTAAGACAACAGAGGATGTGAATGGCTCAGTTGTAAAGCCTCCCCTCTCACCAGAACATAAACCACCCATAGCTTACCTCTCCTTCATCTCCATCCAATTGCAACTACGTTCTAACATCAATATCACATGAAATATGCTCAGGAGTTTCTCCAGAACATTCACCCTCCTCGTGCTAGGTGAATCTTGTCTAAGACACTTCCCCATCCTTAATTATGTGTGGAGTGAATGTTATTTCCTACACCTTGGGTATTCATTCAAGAAAATGACACCCCCATATGGGATTCTTTGAACCATTTAAGAAAAAGAAGTGTTTTTTACATATAATTTATTTGCATTTAGTTTTATTCATATAATTTATTGCATAAATTTCTTAAAAATTCAAAAAAATATTTTTCATAATATAAGAAGAATTTTGAATATGAAGAAATAAATATAGTAAGATGGAAACTCCCAATGCATTCAATACATAAATTTTGTAGTGATTATTTAATTGACTAAAATAAAATCATGTTAGGTAAGTTTAAGAATGCATGAGTAGACCTAGATAATAGAGGTATATTTATTAGAACAATAGGAAGAATAATTCCTATTACTCCACCTACTCCATACTGTCATGCTATAAGAACCATTACATGTACTAATACATTGGTAGGAAGAATAACAAGACAAATACAATAAAATATAATTATAATAGCAAAACTATGGAAACTATAGTTCCTGTGACAATTCTTACAATTAAAATATCATTAACTAGGAAGACAATGAACAAATAGAAGTACACATTGATATAAATCCAATCATAGAACTAGAATCCCCTTTTCTAGCCTCTCAACATATGCTTTTTTGGTGATGATGAATGGCATAAAAAGAAGAAATGACATCAAAATGAAGAAGAATATGAAACCTTTGGGTTTCAAATCTTATCCCTAGCCATGATAGTATAGATGAAAGTTATTCCACTATCAACTTTACCAAATTTCCATGGAATGATTTTCAAATACACACATGCTTTTCTTTTTCAATTTGATATATTATGTCATAGATATGATTACTCTAATTATTCCCAAAGCTTAAATTATTCATTTCTATTCTTAAAGATGTAGCTCTATGTTGGTTTATGAGATTATGAGGAAATAATATTGACGACATCAAATGCATAAAAGATTTCTAAATAAATATCATGATTATTGTAAAGGTAAATATTTGTTATAATTCCCCATTTTATTTTATTTTTTAGACATATAATTTGATTGATGTATCATTATTTAATGACATTAGACATTGATGATCTATTTATTCACCCCATTTGATTATGGAACTTCTTATGCATATTATTGATTATTAGGATAGATGATATTTGTTAAATTTCTCACTAGATGATGATATTTGTTGTTGATAGAATAAATTGTCTCACAAATATTTTTATGACGATTGATCCTTTATGTTTTGATATTACTAATGATCTCCTAACTGTGGAAGGGTACCATGATGGTATATAGGTGCAAGATTGATTAGAGACTTTGGTTTGATTATTAAGTACTATAAATTTTTAATTTGAATTATTATTGATTAATATGATCATGGAGTAGTAATGACATGTATATTGGATGCAACCACATTGTTTGTGCTTTATGAACAACATAGATATGGGTAATTGGGTTGTACAAATAAATTTGTATGATATTGGAGGGGTGGAAAATTTTCCCTAATTCCACTTACTAACACTCTAGTCATGGCTTCAGTTGGAAATTGCATGGCACTTTCACCTTGATGTTGCATGATGTTGTGAGGGTTAGACCATGGAATCATCACTTATGAGGTGTAATTAAGGGGTGTGCATTAAGATGGAAATATTAATCCTCAGTTACCATTAGTCTCTTGATAAGTGAAACCCAAGAGTTTTTTTTTTCTGCGTAAGACTATGCTAAGATATATTACAAAACTGTAAATTTTACATCCAAATTACAGAAGGCCGAGGCCTTATATCTCCATTTGAGATTTCCCATGACTTTCTGGCAAAAATGACCATGCCTTCCTGCTTGCCAAACCATCCTAAAAACCGACACAATGCTTGCCAAACCATCCTAAAAACCGACACAATGGCATTTCAGCCAACACATTGGACAGTTAACACATAAGACACGTAGACTTTCATAGTCGACTCATAGCAAGATCGCCACGTTGGCTTACAATGACACAGGGACTGAAATTGACACCTAGACACGCTGATGTACAGACACATGTAAAGTAACAGAGAAAGGATGAACAGAGCACCGAGAGGGTGGAGAACCGAGACTGCGTCTTCAATCTTCATCTGTTTCATACGGCTCGTCTTCCTTCGCAGACTGATGAGCTTTCTTGTCTTCCGCCTGCGCCGGTTGAGTACCTTCCTGGGCTGGCGGCATCGTGGAAGTTCCAGCTTCCTCTGTCTGAAGCGGTGGCCGAAAATCCACCCTAGGCACCTCCACATCCCAGCTGGGTATCATTTGCCCTTCCCGTGGCCTGCGAAGATCACTGCATTGCTCAACCGTGATAGACACGATCAGCGTGTTGTTTTCCAGGGTGCAGGGTATGCGGTATCTGATTGCCGGATGTTCCGAATGCCCATAGTCCAGGGAATCTCTGATGGGTCGACGCGAGCTGCTACCAGGGATCTGTGGGATGTCCACATAGGGACCAGGTGAAGCGGCTAACCTCTGTGTTGCAGGGCGGCCCCTTGAACCGCCTCTGCCCCGCAAACCTCCTCTGCGCCCCCCAGACATTCTGAAAACTGTCAACTGAACCGCTGCTATGTTATGCTCTGTAACCCTCTGAAATTTCTCAGGTATCTGCACATTATGCGGGTGAACGATGTTCTTATGTAGCGCTATGAACCTCTGTCCTGGATGCGCATTGAATGGCGCCTGAGCCATGGCTGCCTTCCCCCAAACTGTCACTGTCCGCGTCAATTCGCTCGAGGCTGAACGACCTTTCACCTCAGTCGAGCTCCTCTGCCCATTAATTATCCTGGCCTGGTTGTATGTGGTGGCTTGTCCGGGCTGAAAACTGCCCATGTGACTCGCCACCCGCCCAACCCGCCTCTTACGCCACGTGAGCACCCGCATCCGGGGAAGTGAAACCCAAGAGTTAACTGTTGTCTCTATCATTATATTGATGTTCCCCTCAACTAATATCAAGGACTTGAAGAGAAATAATGGTGGCACCCATGGAATTATGTGAGGTAATTTCTAGAGGGAAAAAAACAAATTAGAACCCTTGGTATAAGGAAAATGAAAAGGTAATTGGAATTTAAATTAAATTAAATTATACAGATATAAATCTACATGTAAAAATGAAAGTGAACCTTAGTCATTTTGTTAATTTAATGAAATCTTATGGGCCTAGAGAAAATGGAATGACAGTAGTAAAATAACACTTTAGAGAACCTAAATGAATGATTTAGTATGAACAAATAAAATATTCTCGTAAACATATAAACCATATGAAATACATATCTCTAACTAGAAAGAAATTATACACTTGGACTAAGATGTTAACAATTAACAATTGAGTGTGCATAAATTTAATATAAACTAACTAATTAGTTAGAAATATTATTTTCAAAAGAACTCATAGAGGCATAGAATGGAATCTCAACCCAAGTTTGATGTTAGAGAAAAGAGGGGGAAGTTGGAGGCATGATTTGACACCTAGATAGTTATTGAAAGTAAACAATCTAATAAATAGGAAAATAGGAAAAGTGAAAAGGTATCTAAGGATAACTAAGAGAAAATTTCGGAAAAAATTTACCTATGAGGGAAAGCACTATTTTTTTATAAAATAAGAAATTGAATTTCATGAGCATATGAATAAAAACTTAACACATGGGTGGATTAGTATTAATAAATATGGGATTAAAAAATGTTAATTTTGCATGGAATGACAAGTGGAAATAGTGAAAAATATTATAAAAAGAGGGCTAATCTAAGAAGAAAGGATGTTGTGCACCCTAATGTTGGGTGATTTTCCTAACATAGAAATTTCTATTGAATGATAACTTGAGCATTGTTGCTAGTTTTATGAGCAAATAATTATGCTAGAGTGGGAACCTCTCGATCTTGCATAGGATCTCTCTACCTTCCTAGTTTTTATTCAATCCTTCTATGGCCCCATTGAAACTTACGTGTCTGCGAGGAAGGAGAGTACTAAAGGAGTAGGATGGGTGGTTCACGTGTGAGTTCAGAACTCCTGGAAACTTATTTGATTAGTTGCAACGAAGGAGGAAACTAAAAATTGGCAACAATACAATTTAAGATATTAAAACTAATAACAAATTCAATGATGAACAACATAGAAAAAATACAAATTGTCCAAAAGGAATGAACTAGCATGCTCGAAGGAGATTCAAGTAAGAGGAGATTAATTCCATGTTGATGAAGTAGGGAAACTTGAATATAGCCTCAACAACCTTCAGGGGAGCTTCAAATACTCAAATTGAGGCTAATTATCTGGCTACATGGGGAAATTAAACAAATTCAGTTCGGGGGTCCTCATGAATTCATGGATTGACATTTTGCCAATGTCCATCACATACATTTTTGCATACTTTTTTTGTCTTTTTCATATTATTTTCATACCTTTCATCCATAATGGTATAATTTTAGTCAACATATAATTATCCCTTAAATATGTTATTTCAATACTCATTCTTATGGAATTTCAAGAGATTACCACCTTTCTATACTAATAGTGGTATATAGTAACGGAGCTCCACAAGTACTTTTGCATGACACAAGTGTTGAAACTCTCCCAATAGTTGTTTAAATTCTCTATGGAATGTAGTTGTTACAACTCCTAAGTATGAGTTGTTGTACATCTATACTTCATTATAGTTTCTACAACTCCGAGCTATTGTAAATCTAGGTTGTGCAACCATTGTCACAATTTGATCTGGGTTTATGAAGGGAACAAAATGAAATATAGATGTATAATAAAAACATAGAGATTTAACAAAAATTGAATTCTATTAATAAATGGAAGGTGTTAAAAATGTAAAATTACAAAATCAAACAAACTACCTCGAACAATGGCAACTTATCTCTGAGAAGAGATGTGATGGTTATGTGCCTTTATGAGAGTGAGTTATAATGAGGTGGGAAGGCCTTTTTTAACATCTGAAGCAATGAGGAAACCCTAAACATTCAAAAAAATAATCATATGAGATGAAACACCAAAATTCTTGTGAGCCCCATTAGGGTAGTTGCTACATCAACTTCCTGGGGTCATAATTTTTGCATACAATATCCATTTAGTGCCCACGGTAGGCCACTAGAAAGTTCTAGCTGAGAATAAAAAAATTCAAACTGCGCCAAATTCTTCTTATGACAATAGCCTAGGTCCTTTCCACATTAAGAAAGAACATCATTTAGGGCTTATTGTGGCCACAACACCCCCATAATTTTTGTAAAAAGTTATGGGTACCCTCTATGTAAATTTTGGTCAAATCACTTCTTTAATTCTTTAAATTTTCACTTTTCTCAGATTTTCGTTTTGATTCCTTCATTGTGTGGATTTCATCACTAACTTTCCAATGGTTCAAGTTTCATGTCATTTTGACTTACAATTTGGAAAATATATTGGGACAAATTTTGGTCAAATTTCGCTGTCTAGACTTTAAATATGTAACAATGTAATTTACAAATATGTAAATATAGTAATTTTATAAATTTTTATTTTTATTTTTGTGTTTAAATTAATTTTTTTATACTATATAATAATATATATTATAGATATATATATATAAAAAAAATTATGACATCATCCAAGGACCCCGGCTATCTCCTTGGATGCTTTTGGACCCTGCCCACCTCGTTGGATGCTTTTCCATTGCACACATTTGAATCCACTTAGGCTAACTAAGTGCTAGGGTGACATCAGAGTGGGAGAAGCCAAAAGGGTTGAGTGGGAAGCTTTACAAAGCATTTATGCAATAAGATTTATGCTTGGCTGTTAAAAAAAAAAGACATAGTGGGAGGATGGGCACACTCTCCACCACATTGTCCCTCTTCCACCTTCCCTCCATATCCTTTTAACCCAATACATATATTTAAAGTCCCCGTCTTTTCTTTTCATTTTTAATTATTTGATATTTGCTTTATGTTTTGTTAATTTTTATTTTCTATTTTAAACTCTATTATTATAATTTCTATTATATATATATATATATATATATATATATATAAAATAAATTATCAAAATTAATCAAAAGTTGATTAAAAAAAACTTCATAATTAAATGTCGAAAATTGATATTTTTCCAACAAATAGATATTATTGATGACTCAACTTTGACCATTGATATTTGGAGCTCTACTTAATGAGATAAGGCAAGTAAGAGATCATTAGAAATTGTATTCCATGGAGAATGATTTGGAAGTAGCTATATGACTAGATTTGGTCATTAACCACTCCAAAAAATTAGTACAATATATAGCTCTAAATTTGCAAAAAAATCAATTTTCTGAGTTTGAATTGGGAATTTCATTTGCCCAGAATATCTTGTGATTGAAAATTCATTTCAGATTATCAATTTTTCCAAAGAAATATTTAAAGGGAGAAATGGAAAGCAAAAATATCTTTTTATTTTATTTATTAATTTTAATTTTATATTGGGCATTTTTTGTGACAGTTTTGCATTTCCAATTTCATGTGTAAATTTAGTTGGTTTTTAATAATATTTTTGATGAATTGTGCATGACTGGTAGAAGCGGATCAATCCCAAGGTATTTGTAATAATAAAATGGGAGTAACGAAAAAGGAAAATGAATTTTAGTAGTCCCAAAATGAGAGAATAAATCTCCCCTTCAACAACTCTCAGTTTTTGGTAGATTGCTTGTAATTATAAATGGGTTTTAGAAAAATAATAGGGGGTTATGGATCCAGGACTGGTGGAGGGTTAGCAAGGATTTTTAAATAACATAATCAACAACTTGCGGATGGGGTTTAGGCTTCTTGCACTTTTTCCATGATTTATTAATATTTTCTACAATCTGTAATATGATTAGATCTTGTATCTACACATGAGAAGAACTATTGTAATTCTATGTAATTGGAGGGTCTTGATTTAACTTTAGAACTTTTGAGATGGAGAACTCTTTGTTTCTGTAAGTAGCAGCAGGAAATATTGTTCACTCTAGTCATTAATAAAGAAATCATTCAGTTCTAATCTTATCTCTCTTTATATAAGTATAATCATTTTGTTCTAGCATTATTGTTTGAATTTAAACAATTTATGTTGATTTAAAATATTGTCAAGAAAACTTTTAGGGTTATATAGAAATGAATTTGGGATTGAATGTTGTAGTTGAGCATAATTTTCTTACATTAACTTCCTGTCTATCTATCCACTTAATGTAATGATTTTCCTGCATTATTCATGTCATATTATTTGGATTGTTTGAGTACTATGGTATGATCCTTTTGTTTAAATTCAATTTCTTCCATTTTAATTTACAAATGTATACAAAATAGTATTTGATAACTATTTATCAACTATTTGTTGGCATAAATTTGCTTCAATGAATGATCAATCCTGAAATTATTTCCTTGGCCTATTATATTTATCTTATTCTAAATTCAAGATAATCATTTCCCCTTCTCCTTTTTCATCTTTCTCTCAATTAGAATAAGTATTTATATTTTGTACTCATTGAGATGTATTAGTTTTATTTTACCTTTTTCATCCTAGATTATGTCTACAATTGCATTTAGATCATTTTTAGTAAAGTCTCCTTACGCAGGAGAAAACCACAACATGGCTTTGCTGAGCCCTTGTTTCAGCTAACTAAAGGTATAATCTTCTTCAAATGGCCACAAGAAGATAAATCATTCTCATCTGTCTATTGATAATAGCAATTAACAAGATACATTAGCAAATAGAAAGCCATGCATATAATTTTGTGCATATATATTAGTGTATATTATGTTAGCATTTAGTTTAGGATAGTTTTAGGATAAGGGTAACCGGACCCATTTAACCAGTACAAACCACCATCCCAAACAAAAAAGAGTCTAATTTGGGGCTATGATTAGGTGGCCTCCCTAATGTTGATATGGTCATTTTTGGCCATTAATCTTTTTGATGTTAGAAGGAGGGCCACATGTGGTGGATTTTTGTTTTAAAATATTTTCACTAACCATGGCTCCTATATGCATTCCCACTTTGGGTCATGATTTTAGTTCATGCAAGCCTACTAGTGGCATACCCAAGAGGTAACTTAAATCCTTGTATAAATTGTAATATTATTTTTAGAGTGAAATGTTTGCGTTAGATAATCTTAATCAATTTATATATAAATGTAATATTTTTTACATCACTAATGACAATGAAATTTGTAGATTATTTACTCTTACATTCTAGGGAAGGATTGAAGAGTGGTACAAGATGCTACCAACTAGCCTATTCTCTCTTATAACCACTTCATGAAGGTATTTTTATGGGCTCATCCAAATTATAGTTATGATTAATTGTTCTTAGAATTATATAATTTTTCTATGTATGAAAATGAGACTATTAATGAATTCTCTAATAGGTTTATGTACTTTACTATATATTTCATCTTGATGACTTACCCTCCAAAGAAGACTTAATTCAACAATTTTATTTTCTTGTTAAAAAAGGTACGAAAATAATTAATGATGAACATAAAGAAAAATATTCATTAACAAATCTTGATTCTACAACTAATTCCATTGAACCTTCAAATGAAAGTAATATTGCTTCTCAACTAGAAATAGTGGAAGGTTATCTTACACACTTTTAGAATTTAGAAATCGATTATTCATATACAAATTTGAAATATGGAAGTGATTCTGTAATATATCTTGATGCTTGTGTTGAGAAAATAGGTTCATTAGAATTAAATCTTGTGGAAAAACAAGCTTCAATTAACGATCATTGTTGGGCTGTCTTATATTCTTTCCACGACTAACCTACGTAGTGAACCGGGGGTTTAGAGGGGGGGTGGAGGCCCCCCTTCGTTGCGCCGATTGTGCAGCAGGGGGGTCATAAGGGGGGCAGCATCCCCCCCTGTCCGGAGGGTTTGAGGGGCGTGGGTAGACCCCCTCTACGGGGTCTGGGGCAGTGCCCCAGGAAAATTTTTTTTGGACCCTATATTAGGTTGGGCGAACCTACCTATGGTTTTTTCAGTCCATGGTTTTGGACGTGATGGTTTTCGATCCGTGGTATTGGATGCTTTGGCATGCATAAATATGTATTGTAACATTGAAAGGAACATAATGAAAAATCAAGCTGGTAGTCCCGGTTTTGGGATCCAGGGGAAAATCTCTGTGCATATGTGTTTTATGTGTTATGCTCTCGCATTGATTATTTTTCTGTGATTTAGAATTCGTATGCAAGTAATTTCTGTACGGGGTTAAAACCTACAATGATAATGATAATTCTTCTATAGAGACATATTTAGAACTATTCTACATTTTTCCAACAAAAGATGAATTTCTACACCATAGTTTATTTAATAGTTTAAATCAAGATGTTGGTAATGAATATTATGAGGAAACATATCATAATTTGTTTGTTGATTATCATTATTCATTATATTGGGATTTGTTTTCCAAATCTGATTTACACAATATTGATTCTATTGGTCACCCTCATGAGACTTTCACTAGATCAAAAACTTTAGAAAATAAACCTTATCATGAAGTTCCTTTTGATGTAACTCAAGATGAATCTCTAAAGGATAAATTGTCTCTTGATATAAATTTAGAACCATTTACATATCCTTTTCATGATTCTCATTATTTTCATGAACTTCAAGAGAAGGAAGTGACTTTTGATGGCTATCTTGATACCAATGACAGTAAATTAAATGAAACTCATAGTAATATTCCTTCATCTTCAGTCATAATATATTTTCATATTGATTTTTCTCTTCCATTTTTTGAGCACAAATATAATTCCATTCATTTTTATTGGGTTGATTTTAATCCTTGGCCTTCATTACAAGTTTTCATTTTGAACATGATATTTTAAAATTGGAAGCTTGTTATGATCAAATATTGTTGAGACAATCATCTAATGGCTCTTTTATGTTTGTAAATAATCATACCCATACCCTAAGTTCCCTTATTAATTTTAGAACTGATAAATCAAATAATTATGTACATATAACTAATTCCCTTAAGGATCCAATTTATTATTCCCTTTCTTATAATGATCAATATCATATGAAGAAGAAAGATACTTCTTTTAAATTGTTTGAAGACAACCGATTTACATTCTTTCAACCTTTTATAGTCTGTAAAAGCAAGATCTGATTGGATTCTTCAAGGTAGTTGTACTAACCCATTATATTGTACATTTCATTGTAGAAATTACTTAGATTTAGAAGATTCTTATCATAAGAGGTTTCCTAGCTATAGATTTCTTCTATCTTTATTTTTAAGAATAAATATGTATATTAGAAGTAATTTGTTTTTACTATACATAGCTTAGTATTTATCTCATTCCTATTACTATCTCTCATAGGATATATATGTGTATGGAAAAAACAATTAGAATGGTTTCATTAGAAATGTGACTATACTTACTCCTATTTGTCTCATTTTCTTAGATTAGAGTAGGAGCAGGAGTAACTTAGCTAGATTTATTTTATTCTTCTTTCCCTTTAATAATGAAAGTAGAAGAATAAATGAATAGCAAGCCTTTTTATTTTTCTAGAAAGCAATGATTCAACATCATTCCAATAAAATTTTCCCATAACCATGTTCAGGGAAGTACACATCTATTCATCAGAATATTAAATTTTGACAAGATGCACTTTGTGCAACTGCTTTGCTTTACATTTCCTTTGCTTTGTAAATTTACAAGATGATTCATAATCATATTTTTCTTGTTTTATTGATGCAATTGTAACAAAATGCTTGGCTCTTGTTTGTTATGTTATGTTGTGGGCCTTTAGTTTTTGAAGTTTTAAATGTCTAATAAAAAAATCTCCTTGAAGGCAAAGGAAAATCTGTTGCCATTATGTCTCAATTGTTGGTTTTCATTTATGTCAACCTAGTAGTATTATTATGTTTTTTATTGGCATTGATATCAACCTGGTAGCATGAGTTGTTGGTAGCTAGTGATGAAAAGTTTTTTTTTTTTATGCACATGGTTGATTAGTACAGGTACTAGAATTTATTATTGGTTGCATGTGCTAGTGAGATGATACTTGGCATGTGCATTGGTTGCATACCTTAGTTTAATGGTTACATATGTTAATGCAGGTATTTGACTTATGTGTGGATGCCTTAGCAGGTTGTGGAGTTGTTACACCTAGTTAACATTCATAGAGACTATCAAGCCATGTTTATGATACTTGATGTGTTTGTGGATGGTTTTTAGCCTGTATAATCAGTTGTAGGGCCTATCCTTGATGATTTGAAGGTTATGCATGTGTTCAATAATTTGTCGAGTAGTTTGATGGCTTAAGTGTTAGTGCAACTGATGGATGACATTCAAGTCAATTGATATTGTCTTGCGATGATGATGGATTTGTGACATTGGCTTGTTGGAGTATTGCAGTAGTTACAAAGGGTCGCTAAGGTATTACAAAAGGTTTTCAAGCTCTAGAAGAAGTTTGGGCAGGATCTGAGGTGATTTATTTGGTTTTCTCCCATTCTCTGCCCTAACCGCATGGAGCTAAGTTTGTGTATGTGGTTGAAGGACTCCAACCACATGGAAGAAAGCTTATCCATGTAGTTTAAACTAAAATCCAATAGTATTGTGCATGTGGTTATAGCTTGAACTAGAAATTGCTCCAAATTCCTCACGCACATTGCGAATTTCTCCTATTTCCTTGCACATATGAAAGTGTTATTTTGTCTTTTAATTGGTGTAGGAATAAGATAACTTCTAGAATATTGTTAAAAAGAGTATTCATTGTTAAGTGAAGATAGTGGCGAGAGTATGTCAAGAACCAATGAACCAAACCACTTCTAACATATGAATAGAGCTCCACTACATAATGGTATTTATTGATTGAAATACTATAGAATATTACAAATAACAAGGATAATGTTATGAAACTAGCTCAAGACAAGATAGAAAAGATAGATCAACGCCTTAGAATTCAGCCTCTTCGAGGGGGAAACCTCCTTTACTTTACATAAATGAACAATTCTTGGATGATTCAAATGACAAAACCTCCTTTCTATATATAGGAGTCTAAGGAGTCACCAAATAACCCAGCTGACCTAACAATAATAATATAAAGCCACAAAAATAAGAATAGAGGGATACTATGGGGCACAGTAATAACAATATTGGGACAATAGGGGCACAAAAATATTAATAAGGGGTAAAACTACAATAGTAATGGGGTAATCACTAGTATTATAGGGACCCAACATGCCCCTCTCGTTCAAAAAAGTGTTGTCCTCAATGCTTGAGTAGTTCTGGATGCATCTGTATAAAAGTTTCATCCTCCCATGTGGAATCTTCAGCGGATAAGTTCTTCCACTTGATAAGATACTCCGAAATTG
>APFE031738787.1:16622-81438 GCA_000404065.3 Pinus taeda
TTCACAATCTATGTAGAATAATTTCTTCTCAGCACACTTATGACCTTTAGTGTATTTTCTATCACAACTGTAACAAAGCCCTTTTGCTCTTTTTTCTTCCAATTGTTGTGGTGTCAACCTTATAGGTTGTGGAAGACTAGCGGCAAGAACACTTCCGTCTTTATGGATGTGAGTGGTATGCTTCCTGGTTTCCATAATTTTGCTTTCCATTTTTCTTACTAACCTGAATGCCTTCTCTAATGAATCAGGTTCCAAAAGGTGAACGTCATGTTGGATATTATCCTTTAAAGACCCTATGAACACATCAATCATATGCTCCTCTGAAATACCTTTTACCCTTATGTTCAATTTTTGGAACTCCTCAATGTGCTCCATTATTGAACCCTTTTGTTTGAGACTTATCAATTGGCTAAAAAAAGTGTTGCTTTTTGTATCCTCATAATGTGCTACCAATTCTTCCGTAAAAATTGCCCAAGTGATAAATTGTTTTCGAGAGCAAAGCCATTGATACCATACAAACTGATTTGGTTCCAAATATAAAGTTGCCATACGTACCTTTTGTGTGTTTTGCACATTATTGAGATCGAAAAATTGCTCCATCTGTAAAATCCATGTTGCGGGATCCTTACCATCAAACTTCCTCATATTGATTTTTGGAATATGGTGGGTCTTTGATCCAACATTAGAGTCTATGGAATCATGATTAACATTTCTTTTGTTCTCATCATGAGTTTCCTTCACTACCCTTTCACCTTTAGTGACCCTTTCTTGTAGCAACTTATTCATATTTATCTTCAATACTTCCATGTTTGTTTTCAAATCTATCTTCAAATCATCCATCTTAGCTTCCATGTCATTCATCTTAGCTTCCACGTCATTCATCTTAGCTTCTACACCTTTCTTTAAACGATCCATCTTAGATTCAGTTCCTTTTTGTGCAAGTGACACTTGTTGCACTTGGTCTCATAATTTTGATATATCATGTTGCATTTCTTCCTCTTCTTCATGATTCATGCTAGAGATTTCAGGTCGCCTACTAGATGTTTCCATTTTTTTTCTTCGGGGCATCAATAACTGATAATAATTCTACACTATGCCCTTTGAATTCCTTTAAAATAAATTTTCAAACTAAGCTTAAGCAAACATTTAAAAAATATACACACCTTTTTTCACTTTGTAGGAGCTCGATATTGCCTCTAATGTGTCTCTGTAATTTCGCATCATCCAGTTCTGAAATTACAATCTGCGATAGCCCTCTGTGTCCTCCTTCCAGTGCCACTAGTCTGACCCCAATTGGATTCTCCAATGAAGAGTTATGCCAAATCTCCCACAGTGACCTGATTATAGACTAATCAGTAGAGCGAACTTGTACGACGTTCCACGAGTCACTGTTTCGACCTCTGGCTCTGAAAAATATATAGAAGAAACTACAATCCGTCCTCTTTCTATACCATTTTATGAAATTTCAATCCAATGCTCAGAGAAAAAGTTATGACGATTTTCCCCATGTCACCTGTTTGGAATGTAATTTAGGAGTATGCAAAAAGACCAACTTCCTCAGATCATATCTCCGCAATTATAGCGCAAAATGCTCTGAAATTTGGACCCGAGATTTAGCGTGATGTATTCTCAAACGGATTTCTTTTTAAACTTTTGAAACATCACCGAAAAAAAGTTATAGCGAAAATTCCACGATGACCTGTTTGGAGCAGCGAACCCCTAGAATCCAAAGCTCTGATACCAAATGTTATGAAACCAGCTCAAGAAAAAGATAGAAAAGATAAATCAACACCTTAAAATTCAGCCTCTTTGAGGGGGCAACCTCCTTTACATTACATAAATGAACAATTCTTCGATGATACAAATGAAAAGACCTCCTTTCTATATATAGGAGTCTAAGGGGTCATAACATAATCAGAGCCTACATAACAATAATAATGTAAGGGCACAATAATAACAATAGTGGGCTTCTATGGGGCACAATAGTAACAATATGGGCACAATAGGGGCACAACAATATTAATAAGGGGTACAACTACCATAATAATGGGGTAATCACTAGTATTATGGGGACCCAACAAAGACCACAGTCAAATCCAAGGAAGGCCTTTTTGAATGGTTGGTCATGCCCTTCAGATTGACAATTTTTCCTGCTACTTTTATGAGGCTGATGGATGACATATTGTGGCCCTTCACCAACTCGTTCATGGTTGTTTAAATGAAATCCATCCTCATCTTCAACAAGAGTTGGGAGGAGCACTTGAAACACATTCGACATGTCCTCCAAGCCCTGCAACAACACAAAATGTGTGCCAACCTGGAGAAATGCACCTTCGACATGAGCTAGGTAAAGTATTTGGGTTACATGATAGATGAGAAATGTGTGCATGTGGATCCAACTAAGATCCAAGTCATTCAGAATTGGCCAGCCTCGACCACTCTAACAGAGCTTAACATCCTTTTGGACGTTGCAAATTTTTATAGGAGGTTCGTGTTAGGATTATCCCATATTACTTGGCCTTTGAGTCATATTACCAAGGGCAGAGCTAAAGCAAAGTTTTCCTAGTTCAACTCCCAATAGAAGGTGCTCATTGAACTAAAGCACTGCCTCTGCTTTGCACCTATACTCACATTTCCAGACCTGTTGTGGCCATTTGAAATTGTGACAAACACCTCCAAATATGTTATTGGCTAGCCCTCACCCAACACAAGAATCCAATGGCCTATCATAGTGAGACACTTTTCAATACAATTCAAAAGTACCCCACCTATGAAAAATAGATGTACTCTATTGTGTAGGCTTTCCGACAATGGAAACTTTGGTGAAGGAGATAGTCGTCTACCCCAATCACCAACCTATTTATTTTATACATACACAAGGGAAGTTGCAGAATGATTGCCATCAAAAGTGGTCTACATATCTGCAACAATTCCACTTGAACATTGAATTAAAAAAGGGCAGAACCAATTATGTTGCAGATTTCCTCAGTCAACTCCCAGTTGCATCACTGACTATTGCTCTCAACTCTTATGGTCACGAGACCTCTAATGGCTGCAACTATACAAAAATGATCCAATTTTTTCCACTACATACCAGATTTTAGTGGATGGCAAGAAAGTTCCCGATTTCCACCTCTGGGATTTGTTATTATGCTACTTGGGCCAATTTTGTGTTCCTTCAAGTGTACGTGCCAAGATGATTTGGCATATGCACTACAGTTAGGTCGCACAACACTTTAGTGTGGATAAAATTGTGGTTGTACTCCATAAGTACTTTTATTGGCCAAAACTCTAACAAGATGTTAGAAAATATATCAGATCCTACACTACCTATTCCATCACCAAGTCAACCATCAAGAAGAAAGGCCTTTACACTTCTCTGCCTACTCCAATCCAACCCTGGGAATCCATCTCTATGGACTATCTATCTGGCATCCCTTCTACCAAGCATGGTAATGACTATGTATTTGTGGTCATGGACAATTTTTCTAAGATGGCTATATTGGTGGCCTACAAGAAGAGTATCACAACAAAGGAGACTGCCAAAATATTATTTGAATGAGTGTGGGTACATTTTTGGATTCTGAAAACCATTATATCATATTGGGATAGGAGGTTCCTGAACACATTCTCGTTGAGACTCTAGACACTACTAGACATGAAGCTCACCAAGTCGACTGCATTCCATCCCTAGACTAATGGCCAAGCATAAGTCGTCGACAAGATGATAGTGCAGATACTACACATGTACAACTCCAAGCATCCAAGAACCTAGGACAAGAGCCTTCCCTATGTGTAGCACATCTATAACAAAGATCTCTATAGCTCAACTAGTCACAGTACCTTTCAAGTGGGTTTGAGATTTCAACTAATGTGTCTGATTGATGTTGCCATGCCTCATGTAACTACACAAAAAATTCCACACATGTACAGTCTGAGGTTGATAAAGAAACCAATATTATTGAAGACATACAACATATCCTCTAGTAGGTTCATGACATCTTGGAGAAGTCCAATGCCAAGTACAAGTAGTGACATGATCAACGTCGGGTGCCACATAAGTTTTAGGTGGGCGATAAAGTTTGGTTTCGTTTTCAGAAATAACACCTTATTGGACCCATCAGAAGTTATAACTACTATGATATGGGCCTTACACCATCACCAATGATGTGCTAGATAATTCTTTTGAGCTCAACATTCCCTCATTCCTTGACCTGCATCGAATGTTCAATGTGGACCACTTTTGGCCATACTTTCCATCCTTGTTGGACACATCAAACATTGCAGAACCACTGACACCAATAGAGCTAAACCTAGATTTCATGGACACGCAAATAAAGAACACTCACTAGCAAAAGATCCAATTGTATCAATTTGTCAAAGTTATACAACTCTCGCACCAAGGAAAGTGGCTCACGAGGGACCAAGTTCAAGAGAAGTTTCCCCATCTCATGGAGGCACTTAACACAATGAGGAACATTGCTTCCTAAGGGGGGAGGAATGATCCAAGTGGATATTGGTGGCCACCCACCTATACCACTTGGACCCCCACCATTATTTCTTTTAGTTTCTTTAATTATAGCACAATTTACTATTTTTGGCCCTTTTTGGGGCCTTGAACTTCCAGAGCCATTTTGAGGCCCTAAATTATGTGCTTTTGGAAGATAGGAAAATACCTATCTCACAACATGGGTTGGCAGTTGAAAGTTTTATTCCTCAGATATATATTTCTAACAAGGTATCATACACATCAAACGAAGATTGTATGCCAAAGTTATGACCCCCGAAAGTTGATGTACCAACTTACCCCAACAAGGCCCACATACATTTTTCACTTCATCTCTTAGGATTAGGTTTTTGGATGTTTAGGGTTTTACATTGTTTCTCAATAATAGATAGGCCTTCGACCCTCATTGTAATGCAATTAAGAATGAATGTAGCCACCACATCTCTTCTTAAAGATAAGCTACCATCGCTTGAGGTAGTTTATTTCCATTATGCATGTAAACAATTTTTAGTATTTTGTTATCAATGAATTGAAGTTTAGTTTTTGTTGTAGCTCTGTGTTTTTGTTTAAATATGTATTTCATTTCAGTCTTGCATAAATCCATATCATTATCATAATTTAGTCAATTAAGGAGGGAATTTAAGCATGCAACAGTTGTTGTTTTCATTAGCATTTGGACAATATCTCTACAAGTCAAACAAATATTATTTGAGATCTCTTATGACATTCACTCTTTAGATAACACAATAGATTTTAAATTGAAGTATACATTCATGTGGAGATAGAGCATGCGTACATAGTATGGTTGTATCTTTTAAAACAAAATGTGTATAACATATGAATTCCTTTTAAATTGTAGCCACAATTTTAGAATAATGTTTTCATGTTTTAAAATGAGTGCATGCACAATTTTTAGAAACGAAGCATTGTGCTGTAACAAAATGTTATAAAGGGTTTGTACTATGGTGTAACATATGATTATAAAGGGTTCAAATTAGATTCAAATAATTATACTTTTTTACAAAAGGTCATAACTAGAGTTTTGATCAGAGCCTCCACCACAACATACTCATAATTATGAACCTACTCATAAGGTCAATTCACCTTTAAACTTAAGGAGTTTGTAATGATGATTTAAAATAGGTCATGTTGGTAGCATTAAAACAAAAAAAAATTGAAGAGGTCTTCTCAAATTCTATCATAAACCATTTTGTTTCTAGGTGTAAAATAGGTTAATGATGCCAAATAGTGGAGTGAGGACTTGTTACGTTTTTAAAAAGAATGTTAAGATTTGACTTTGGAATGGAATAGGTTTAGGGCTTACAATAAAATGGGATATGCGAAAGGTTAAAGTATAATGGTAATAAGGTTATGGTAGTAGGTTAAAATATAATTAAATGGTTGAAGAGCTAGGATAAATGGAATGGTAGAAAATTAGGATGTATATATGAAATGTGATAGTAGCTTATGGATTGAAAATTTTGGAGGTTTACAACCATCAAAATTTTTAAGGCAATGGTGCATGAAAAGGCATTATCATCATCCTTTTATTCAATATTTTCAACAAAAAATTCAGGCATTAAAAGAAATCCTTGCCAACTTTTGTGACCACTAAAATTATGTTGTTTTTGGTCTTTAGTCCTCATTTCAAATTTTATTTTTCTTTGAATTTTATTGTTGCTTGAGGAATGAATCATTTCTTTGTTTAACAAGTCTTGATATTGTTCTCTTCTGTAAGTTGGAATGATATGACATCCTTTAGAATGTCTTCATGATATCCTAAGAATGAGAGTAGCCTTGATGCTTCTTGAGTTGATAATGGACTAATTTCCTTCTAGAGTAATAATCAATGGATGTCTCTTATTAGAGAAAAAAAGGAGCTCCTGGAAACTATGTACAACAATATAATATTTAGCTATAGAAACATATATATGCTTTCATGTAAGAACCTCAAGCTTATTTATAAGAATAAAAAAAAACCATCCTTACAAATATTTGTTTATATTATCACTTAATATTCATCAAATATTACCAACAATTTTAAACAAAAATAGGAACCACCTTGTAGATAATTTTATTTTGAATTTTTGTTGGCAATTTCTTAGTTTTTCAGTGAAAATTTGACTTTAGATTGTGCCAGGAACCAAGATTTTCACATCTAAAATTTATATTAAACTTTTCTTCTTTTTCATATATGTTTTTTTTTTCTAAGTTTCTTGAAAATTAAATTTAGGATGGAAGAGGGATAATAGTATCACTACCTTTACCTACAACTTGCATGATGACTTGCTGAAATATTATGCAAATTAAGTCATCTAGATTTATAGGTTTGTTATAAATTTGAGTCCATGGCCATCAACCACAAAAGAAATGCATGCTTCATACACCATGTTTATCTTTATAGACTCGTTGAAGACTTCCTTTACCTCATAAGGACCAAGCCAATGAGTGGTAAGCATGCCTTTGAAGTCCTTAAACTTAGAATAAAAAATTAAGTCTAAGTCACTTGCTTTAAACTATATTTTCTTTATAAACTTGTCATGCCATTTTTTTATTTGTTACTAGATTCAAGTGGTGTTTTTATAAGGCTTCTTGTTTAATTTCATTTAGTTCATTCAATTGTGTAGTTATTTATTTTTGTGCCTTTGTTAGATCTAATCCTAGTTCAATTGTTAATCTAAACGTTTGAACTTGAAACTGAATGGGGAGAAGAACTTGCTTACAAGAGATTAGCTCATAAATAGTAAATTTAGTAATGCTTTTCTAGGTTATTCTATAAGCCCCTGAAGTCTCCACTATTCCTTACACAAGTTTAGAAGTAAAATGTGCTCCCTGATCGAAAACAATTTCCCTCAATAATCCAAATCTTACAAAAAATCCCTTCAAAGAAGAAATCAACTATTGCATTTCTTGTTGCTCTAGTTTCTAGAAATGTGTTATCATTGGTGACAAAGGTGAAAAAGGTGACTAGGAAGAAGGAAAGAACATAGAAGAATGCAAGAAGAATGAAGAACAACTCAAAGAATTGTAAAGGAAAAGTTGGTGATGATGTAGATAATTTGAAGCCATTTTTAGCTCGTATTATCTCTTCAAACATAGTTGGGACCGACCCAGATGGATAGAACTCTAAAATACATTTCTAGTGGTATATGAAAGTTCAAAAATGGCTTCCTGGATCACAAGCTAGATCCATTCAAAGTTAAGGGACCCCCAAAGTCAAGATTGCAATGCTAAAGTTGGTGAAGAACCTTTGGAGGAAGTTAATTTTGGCATATTTGTTAAATGCAGTGGAGTTTTAGAAAAGAAGCCTGGGAGGCCAGACCCCAAAAGAAACAAAAAGCAACTTACTAAGGTTAAATTTAGGGATCCAAGAGTTGGGGAGCTGGAAGCCGAGAACTAGAAGAAACAAGAAGTGTGCTCTGGTGTTAAAGTAAGGGAGACGAGAGCCGGGGAGATAGGAGTTGGGAAGCCAAGAGCCTAGGAGTCGAGAGCCAGGGAAGTTACAGAGGTAAGAAGGAGTTTCCTAGAAGAAAAAAACTAGAAAACCATGAAAATTGTGAAGAAATAACTTGGAAGTAAATCTTCGTAGGACCCTAGAAGGAAAACCCAAAAGGCCCTTACCTAGAAGAAAAATCCTAGAAAGAAACAAATCCTCAAAGGTTGTACCCCCGAGGAAAAAAAATAAATTAGCTAGGAAGATGCACCCATTAGATGAAAAGTTTGTTGATAAATGATGTTCTACAAAATGAAAGAAAAGTACAACAAGTCATAGTTTTTTATGTAGTTCTTTGTATTGTGATTGAGAGCCTATGATGGATGACTCAATAGCTTAAGATTTTTGTCATGGAGCACTTTCTTGTTTAGCGAAGCGTTAAAGAAAAAAGCACTTGGGATATATGGAGATAATAGTGTGGGGATATATTTGGAAGCATTTTATAAAGCCTTTGGGCTTTGTCATGGATGAGTCGAAAACTTGAATTTGGTGGTTATACCAAATATAAAAAAGGAGAAAAAAAACTATAAAACACAGGAATGAACGAGTTGGAAGCTTTGATGGCAACATGGATAAGTTTGGTGCCAAATTTGGCCAAATTTATAAATTTGGAGATTCACAAAATTTAGAAGAACCTCAGCTAAATCTTGTAAAAATTCCAGGATAATAAATTTGAGTAGTTAAGCTCAATTTTTCTAGCAAAAACAGGTAAGGAGAGTTTGATAACTTAAAGAGCATATTCAAAAGAATAATTTGAATAGGATAAAGGAAAAAACAAATAGATTCATGCAAAGATCATAATGTAGGATAACTAAGTTAAATTTCCAAAAATATCTATCCAAATTTCTTTATAAGCACAGGCAATTTTGCAAAGAAGAAAATAGAACAAAGGTGTGTGCAAAATTGTAAGTGTGGTGAGTATGGTGAATTGTTTAGTAATATGATATTGTTGAAGGTGTTATAATGGTGGTTACGATGATTGTTTGAGAGACAAAATGATTTATCTTGTAAGATGGGAATGGATTCATGATTTAAGAATGGAAATTTTATGAAAGATGAATCATTGAGATCATGCAAGTTGTGGCTTGTAAGTCAGGGGTTGTAGCTCCTTCCTGTAGTTGTTGTTAAATATTTAGGGGTTGGAGGTCCTTATAGTAGTTTCTTATTAAACTAGGGGTTGTATCTCCTTTCAGTTGTAGTTAATAAATTCAGGGAGTAGTTGCTTCCTGCTAGTTATACCCAGAGAACTTTGTAACAACAAGTTGTAGTTTGCCTTGTGAAGAAATTGAAAGAAAACTTTGAATAATTTGCGTGTTCTCATTATGATACTTATGGTATTTATTTACATGCTCATATGAGTTAATTGTTGGAAAATTTAATTGTGTCCTAGTGTTATTGCAAGTGAAAGGAAGTTTTAAAATTCCTATAATATTGATTCACACCTTCTCATTATGGTCCTGGTTTTTAACGATTGGCATCAGTTCAACCGATTTACTTTATTTCAGTTTAACAACTGGAAGGAAGATCAAGGACCATGGAAAACCAAGAAAGATGATTTACCAGTAGGTCACCCATGTTCAATGGAACAAACGATGTGTTTTTGAAAGTAAGGATGAAGACCTACATTTAATCACTTGGAGTTGATGTGTGGATGTTGTATAAGAAGAATATCAATAGCCTCCACCAGTGATTAATAAACATCAAAATATAGATGGAGTTCACATGTAATGCTAAATCCATGAATATACTGCTTGTTAACCTACCTGAACCAAAACTTGTTAAGGTTATGGACTGCACAACAAAAAATCTATTTGGAACAAGATGAGTAGCTTCCATGAAGGTGACAACAATGTAAAGCAAGCCAAACTCCAACGTTTAGGAATGAAATTTGAGTCTCTAAATATGCATGATGATGAAGATATTGCAAAGTATTTCTTGAGAGTTGAGGAGGTTGTGAACACTATACGAGGCCTTGATGAGAAATTAGAAGAACCTATAGTAGTTCAAAAGGTGTTGAGATCTCTCCCTAAGAGATGTAATCCCAAGGTATTAATCATTGAGGAGATGAAAAATTTGAAGACTCTCACTTTGGACCAATTACTAGGTACACTCACTATGAGATGAGAATTTATAATCGAAAGCCTATAACAAAGGAGTTAGCCTTCAAAGAAGATATAAAGTCCAAGGAAGAGCATGCTGATTTTTGTTGTGAATCAGATGAAGAGGAATCCAAGTTTGTGAGGAAGCTCAAAAGAGGCTTAAGAAAGTATAAAGGTAATCTATCTTCCAAGTGATTTAATTGTGTCAGAATTGGTCACTATGCTTCCAAGTGTCCTAAAAAGAAGAAGGAATATGATCCAAGATTAAAGTTCAGGAAAGTGCAAAAGGATTGGAAGAAGGCAAAAAAGAAAAGTTTCTAGACTCAAAATGCTAGCTCATCTGAAAGTGAAGGCAACCAATCCTCAGATCAGGACAAAGATGATGAAAGAATGAAAGAGTTTATGCTTATGGATATAGACAATCTGGAAGTTGAAGCCATTAATTCTGATGGTGAAGATACCGAGGCAGACTTAAAAGGATATATGGTTAGTGCAATTAAAGAGATTTAAAGTTTGAGTAAGAAAAATAAATCTCAAAAGGAGTTTTTGATAAAATAAAAGGTTGAAGCTATTGAACCATTACTCTTGCAAATCGAAAAAGCAAGAGACGTTAATCCAACAACTCAATGAGAAGAATCAAGCATGTGAAAGGATTGATAAAGAGGTTGTTTTGTTGAGAAATGAGTTGGAAAGGCAAGGAACCAATTGAGTTTCAACCAGAATTTTGGAAAGGGGACACAAAAATTAAATGAGCTTATGGAAGCTGAGAGAGTCTCCACAAATCGACCACGTCTTGGATTTAAGGCTGAATCTAGCTTAGTAGTAGAGTGAAAGGGAAATAAACCAATTACCTTTGTGCAAGCCACTAAAAATAGTGAAAGCATAGCCACAAAAGAACAGTCAACACAACAACAAAAAGACAAAGTTACTGTGCAATCCAATAGCTAGCAAGTTTCAAACCAACAACAACAAAAGAAGAAGAGGAATTTTTTCGAGTGTAAGATTAGTGTTGTAGAGGCAAATCAAAATACATAGAAGTCATCCTAGTAAAGATTTAGAAATCAATTTTCTCCCAGGTATGTAGACATATTTCTAGACTATTTCTTTACATGTATCAACTATGGACACAAGGAAGCGAAATGTAGGGTGAATTCATCATATAGAAAATTCATATTGAGAAGAAGAAATTATCAACAAGATCAATAAATCACATAGAGGATGAGAAGACCCGAGTATAATAATTCCTTTTCTCCTTTGAAGAATTTAATTCAATGTATAACTATCAAAATTTTGGGCATAGATTAATTGAGTGTAAATTTAAAAATAAAAGGTCTGATCCAATTATGAAGCAAACTAGTCAAGAGCCAAAAGTTTGGATAGAAAAGGAGAATTCAGAACAATGCAACATTGTCATATATGCTTAGAATGAAGGTAGTCATTGGTAATTTTAAAGTAGTTGTTCCAGGCACATATTAGGAGACATGAATAAGTTTTTGACATGGAAACCCATTGAGAAAGGAAATCTAAATTTTGGTAATAAAGCACTTGGGAATATTGTTGGAAAAGGAATTGTGAGTCCGTTAAATTGAAGAGTTTGCGGGCACTGGTGAAGTAGTAGCTAAAGTTGTGAGAACCAATAACAATGTATATGTTTTGAAAGAGAAATAAAGAGGTGTTTCTTATTAAAGATTGATGAGAGTTGTTTTTGGCATAGGAAACATGGACATCTAAATTTGTATCAAATAATCAGATTGGGCAAAAAAGAATGCAGTCAAGGATATGTCAAAGATGTCAAAGGCTGAGAATGTTATTTGAAAGTCTTGTCAATTGGGTAAGAAAGGTCGAGTGCCATTCAAGTCCAAGGAGAGCTCATCAACTGAGCCATTGTAGTCGTTCATAAGGACTTATATGGACCAACAATAATGTAAACATCCACAGGTAAATTGTATTTAATGCTTATCATTTATGTTTTGAGTAGAATGATGTGGTTTTCTCCTCTTAGAGAAAAATCTTGAGTTTTTGAAAATTTAAAGACGTTAAAGACATGGTTGAAAACGAGACTTATCATAAAATTAGGAGCATAAGGTCCAATAATGGAGGTGAGTTTACTTTGAAATAATTTGATGAATTTTTCAAGAAGCATGACACTAAAAGGAATTTCATAATTGTAGGTACTGCACAACAAAATGGTGTAGCGGAAAGAGCCAAGAGATAAATTCAACAGTTAGCCAGATACATGATGGGAGAAATGGATGTTTAGAATTTGGGAATAATTCATTCACATGGCAATAGTGATTCTCAACAAAGTTCACTTTAGACCAAATAATGATAAGACTCCATATGAGCTTTGGTATGGCATACCTACTACAGTCAAGCATTTCAATGTTTTTGGTAGAAAGTGCTACATCAAGAGGAACGATGAAAAGATTGGGAAGTTTGATGCAAGAGTTAATTAAGGTATTCTTATTATATATTCTCATAATATCAAGGACTATAGATGCTATAATAAGTTTTGGTTTTAGTAAGTTAGGGTTTAAGCGTTATAGGTTACGTGAGTTTTAGTTAGTTAGGAGTTACGTGGCTTAATGATACAAAAGGTTATGCATTATGAGTGTTTTAGGATAATAGATACTAGAGTTGGGATATGGATTTAGGTATATAGAGTTGTAAATATTAATTATTTTAGCTATAGGTGCCACTACTTAGGGATTATAGGGGAAAATGATTCGGGATAAGGATTTATAAGCTTTAAAGTTCATAAAAGGAAGGGAAGGGTTATTAGTTATGTCATATAGTAGTGAGTGATCAAGGATAACATGGATCATATAGGTTTGGGTCTACATGGGTTATACATTTTAAGAATATGAGGTTAATGGATTATTGTGATGAGGATCTATAGAAGCAATAGGGGTTAATATTTTAGGCTAAGTGGCTCGGTTTTATATGGATTATGGATTATAAATATTTGTATTAGGGGTTATAAAATCTAAAATAGTAAGGGATTAAGTGTTATTGGACTAAGGTTTATGTTGTTTAGGTTTAAGGGGTTAGGTAATAGGATTATGGGCTACAAGTATTATAGATTTGGGGATATAGTCATCAGGTGTTAAGATTTAGGAGTTGTAGGGAATCACTAGGGGATATAGTGGTTTGATTTATAGGGTTTGGGGGGTTATAATGGTTAATATTAGCATAAATCAATCATGTGTACTCGACCAATTGAGCTAACCCTCGAGGCTAAATTCATACCATGATAATGATACTAAAACACAATAAATAATTTCATCTCCTTGACATTTATGTTATAATTATGTCGCTTGATTGTTGAATTCTTTGTGTGAGTATTGTTTGGGTCTTGGAACCATCCCAGAACATTAGGATTCATCTACTATAACCATGTCAAATTTCAATGCATACAAGCACAAACTGAAAAAATCAATGTTAGACCCATTCACGACCCCCTCAATGTGAGGTCAATTAATTAGATCATAATTTCTATTGATTGGTAAATTAAGTGAATTGAACATTTTCATGACCCCAAGAGCATTGAGAGAATTGAACCCATGACTTCTCAATAGTAAATTAAGGTTATTTAATGATGGATAATCAACGAATTGAGCTAACCCTTGAGGCTAAATGCATACCATGATAAGGATACTAAAAAATAATAAATAGTTTCATCTCCTTGACATTAATGTTATAATTTTGTTGTATAATTATTGAATTATTTTGTGAGTCATATTTGAGTCTTGAAAGCCTCCCATACCAAATTCTACAGCATACAAGAAAAAACTAAAAAAAATCAATGTTCGCCCCATTCACAAGCCGCTTTATGCAGGGTCAATTAATTAAAGCATAATTTCCATTGATTGGTAAATGTTAAGTTAATTGAACATGTATCTGACCCCAAGAGAATTGAGATAATTGAACATGTGACCTCCTAGTAGAAAATTAAGGTGCTTTAAGGATGGGTACTCGACCAATTGAGCTAACCCTCAGGGCTAAATACAAACCATGAAAAGGACACTAAAACATAATAAATAATTTCATCTCCTTGACATTTATGTTATAATTTTTTTATTTGATTATTGAATTCAATATTGTGTGAGCCAATTTGAGTATCGAAACCCACCACGCGCCCTCCCCCCCCCCCCCCCCCACCACCCCCCCCTCCCCCACCACACCCCCACCCCCCCAATACCATTAACACATGCATATACTATAATCATGTCAAATTTCAGTGCATACAAACACAAACTGAAAAAATTTCAATGTTGGCCCCATTCACAACCCACTTTGTGTGGGGTCAATTAAGTAAAGCATAATTTCCACTGGTTGGCAAAGTTTATGTGAATTGAAAATTTACCTGACCCTCAGAATGTTGAGAGAATTGAACTCATGACCTCTCAATAACAAATTAAGGTGATTTAATGATGGGTACTTGACCAATTGATCTAAACCTCAAGGTTAAATACATATCATGACAAGGACACTAAAAAGATAATAAATAATTTCATCTCCTTGAAATCTATGCTATAATTTTGTCATGATTTTTGAATTCTTTGTGTGAGTCATATTTGAGTCTTAAAGCTCTCCCATGCCATGAATGCATGCATATACCATAACCATGTCAAATTTCAGTGCATACAAGCACAAAATAAAATAAAATAAATCAACCTTGGCCCAATTCACAACCCCTTCTGTGCAGGGTCAATTAATTAAAACATAATTTCCACTGATTGGTAAATTTTAAGCCAATTAAACATTTACCTGACCCTGAGAGCATCGAGAGAATTGAACATGTGACCTCTCAATGGAAAATTGAGGTGCTTTAATGATGGGTACTTAATCAATTGAGCTAACCCTTGGGGCTAAATACATACCATTATTGTTTTTTGTGGAAAAATCATAACTTTATGTTATTATAAAAAGTTACATACGTAGATGAACATAGTGCTTTCCCAAGATGCAACACTCAAAAAATTGGTGCCCATAAAAAATAGAACCAAAAAAACTAAAAACTAAAAAAGAAATACAATTGGGGCTAACAAAAAAGTCTTAGTCACCCTTTTCTCCCTTTCTTCTTTCCTACTTTTCGTCGTCCTCCTTTTTTTTTTGCTAAGGCAAGAGACGTTCCTTTCATTACTATTAATCGAAAAATAATTTACAAAGTTTACAACAGTCCATCAAACCCTGTGGACCCCGAACAAGGTTTCTCGCCCCCCGAGGCATGGCCTTCAACCTATGATTAAGACTCGACGAGGGAAGAAGGGCCAAAGAATAACTAGCCAAAGCTTTCCCCAAGACCCCACCACCAACCTAAAATTCGTGACTATCCCAATCACCAATGGACCCAATAGTGGAAGAGAGATTTGCTTCTCGAAGACGTGCCAACTTTACCTCCCCGACCCCACACAACTGCAGCTAAATCTGACAACTCAAAAACATATCGCTCTGCCCCTTAAGTTGGAATTCCATCTTGGCCAAAATTGACTTTTCCGAGAAAACCATACACTGGATAACGCTCCACCCCAACCAAGCTACTCGGTAAAATCAGACTGTTGATCAATGCCGTGACAATCAACCGATGAGCCCCATATCGCACCGCGGACTTGCATGAGCTTTACTGTGCAATGAGGGCGGTTTTTCACCTCCTCTCTTCTCCACGTGTCATTAGATGTATGGAGTCGCTTTCGATTGACATAAACCGCCTTACGATCAAAAGTGGTGCAATCACCTTAAACCACTTGGGACGCGGTATTTCCTTCCTCCTTGCGGAACCATGGTAAAAATAGCTATCTTCAAAATCCTGAGCTCCATTCAAGACCACAGGAAAGTTGAGTGTGTCGATCCACTTTGCTTTGTCGTGGGTAAAGAATTTGCACCCGGGAATTGTATTCAACTTGTTGGAACGAAGCCAGTTGCTTGGCTTAAGCTGGTGAATCCTGAGACTGGTATTATCTGAGCAGCTGAAGCCTGCCTCCAAATGCCTTCCACCTAATTGTTTGTTTAAAGAGGGGATATCCAACTAAGGATAGCTCATTGAGTCCTTTCTTTTTTAGTTGAAACCCGAAACACTTCTTTGTCCTCTTCTGCAAGTTTGAGACTAATAGTTTTCAGGTTTTCAAATGGCCTTACTTGCCACCCTATCACCACTTGGTTTCCTTGCAGCTGAACCCTTGGTTGGCCAAGAAATATGCTAGCTTATTAGCCTTCCTGCACACATGATTGAGCCTGACAGAGAAAAGCCCCTGAAGGTGACTCTATATTCTCTGGAAAACCCAGATTAACTTCTAGTGCTGAGAGACTTTCTTTGGCTCTGAACCAGAATTGATTCTTTTAATCGAGTTAATAACCATCTCTAAGTCAGCTTCGATGATTGCGTTGTAGTATTTTTCCTGCTTCAACAAATCTAAGCATTGCTCCATCACCATTAATTCCACCATGTTATTGGTCGCTCTTCCTAAATGATAATGGAACAGAGAGAGGATGTTACCTACTTCATCCCGAACAGCTCCCCCAAAGCCTGTTGTTCCAGGGTTGCCTTTGGAGGCTCCATCTATGTTGAATTTCAAAAAACCTCTTGGAGGAGGTTGCCAGTATTCATTTTCAGACTCCCTTTTTCTTACACTTATGTACTAGCTTGGAGGGGTGATCCCCTGCAAACCTAACAGCCTGAGAGTTCTCAATTTTGCTTCTGTGGGTGGATTTTTAGGAAGATTCTTGACTATTGAGTTGACCATCTCCTTTATCTGCTTTAAGATCTGATCAAACAGGTGAGAAGGAGGATTCTTTTTGTTTTTAAAGATTCTATTGTTCCTTTCTTTCCAAGTGTTCCAAATAATAAAACTTGGCATGAGAGCCCAAGCTAGGTTGAGAACTTCATTATCTAAGAAATTTCTCCTCCATCTGTTAAGGGTTTTGGTAATACTCTCTTTATCCCTGTCAGACTATTGAAAGATATTGGCAAAAGCATCCCATAGTCTGGAAGTGAAATTACAGCTGTTGAGAAGATGTTCCATAGTTTCCTCTTGGGCCTTACAGAGCTAGCATATATAAGGACCAAATATTCCCCTCTTTCGAATGTTATCCCAAGTCAAGATTTTCCTTTGTAGAACCAACCACATGAAGAGTTTAATCTTCATCCAACCTTGATGTCTCCAGAGGTTTAGCCAGGTTCTGTTCGAAGCCTGGGTAACCAACTCAAGGAGAATACTTTTTGCTTCCTTAATGTTGAAGGTGCCTTTACCGTTGTTTCCCCATCTGAGTTGGTCTTGCCCTTCAGACACCAAGATCATACATTGTTCCAATATTTTTCCAAGAGCCTCAGCTTTCGTTTCCAGCATTCTATCATTCCTGCAGTCTATCTCCTTCCAAGTCCTCCATTTCCCGGTGTTGTGGGTATAATCCCAAAAATCTTTCACTCTAGTCAAACCTTGGGCGTCCATTTCATGCTTAAGGTTCCCAAAATCCTCTCTTAATAGTTTCAGTTCTTGTTGCCATTTATCCTCCCAGAAAAGAGCAAGGTCTCCTTCTCTGATTTCCCAAAAGCTATTTTGTTGAACTAAACCTTTGTTCCCCCAGGCTTTATTCCAGATGGCAGAGCCTTTAATGTTACTGGACATCCTTATGAGATCAGAGCGATTCCAGGAGTTAGCGTATTTTTCTTTCCATATGCTTGCCCATTTTGCCTTGGGATTTTTGACCCACCTCCACCATAGTTTGGCCCCTAGGACCTTACTTAGGATCTCCTGGGCATCTAGGCCAAGACCCCCATGATTCTTGGGTTTACAGATTTTCTCCCAAGAGACCAAGGCCCACTTCTTTCAAGCTTCCTCCCTACCCCAAAGAAATTTTCTTTGGATATTTTTGAATTGTTGTAGAACTCCCTGAGGGGCAAGAAGCGTTGATAGCATGAAAATTGGAATTGATTAGAGCACCGCCTTTGTCAGCACGAGTCTGCCTGCCAGGTTTAAGGATCTACTCATCCAACTTTTGACTTTATCTTGCATTTTGTTGATCAGCGGTTCCCAAATGCTTTTGTGCAGGGGCTTTGCCATGAGAGGAATTCCTAAATACTTAGAAGGGAGGGAGTCCCTTTGAATGCCAAGGATTATGGAGATATTTCTTTGAATAGCAATATGAGTATTAAAGAAAAAAAAATTAGATTTGGAGAGATTAACTTCCATACCTGAAGCCAAGGCAAAATCATGCATAATTTGTTTGTATGTATGAGCCTCTTTGACGGTGGGGATACCTTGTAACATGGTGTCATCAAAAAATTGTTGATGATTCAAAGCTTGACCATTCTCCTTCAATGGAAGATCTTGAATTTTGCCCATAACTATGGTGTGCTTGATAGACAGGCCAAGACCTTCCATCATGAGTATGAAAAGGAAGGGAGAAAGTGGATCCCCCTGCCTCAGCCCTCTTGAAGGAAGAAAAATCTCAGAAGGAGAGCCATTAACCAAAATTGAAAAGCTAGAGGAGGTTACCAAGGCCATTACCCATCTGATCCAGTTGTGATCAAAACCAAATGCCTTTAACACTTGCTTGATGTAGGACCAGTTCACTTTGTCATAAGATTTTGCTATATCCAGTTGCAGTATCATACCAGCTCTCCTTGTGCTGGTTAAAGAGTGAACCACCTCATGGGCTTGAATAATATTGTCCAGAATTTGTCTGCCTTCAACATGTCCTGATTGTTCCCCTGAAATCAGAGTAGGCAGCAGAGGTTCAATTATGTTGGCCACAACCTTGGATATTATCTTGTATACCACATTGCAAAGTGCTATGGGTCTATACCTATCTGGTGTTTGAGTATTTTCCTGTTTAGGGATCAGGGAGATGAAGAAGGTGTTGAGAGCTCTCAAGATAGTTATGTTTGTCCTGGAGTCCTCCACAACATTCAAAATATCCATTTTTACAATATTCCAGCAAGCTTTAAAGAAATCAACATTGAAGCCATCCAGGCATGGTACTTTGCCATTCTGCATTTCGTTGAGAATTTCACTAACCTCCTCTTCAGTCACTGGTCGGTTGAGGTTGAAATTGTCCTCTCTAGACACTAGCTTAGGTATATGCTTTGTTAAGTCCTTGATATGATGATCTCTTTCTAGATTACTTTCCCTGGCTATTTCTCAGAAGTGTTGAACTAGCTCTGCCTCTATCTCCTCGTGAGTTCGTAGGAGTTGTCCATCCTCCTTTCTTATTGCAGAAATTCTGTTGTGCGCTCTATTTTCCATGGTGCATTTGTGAAAAAAAAAATTGTTACACTCCCCTTCTTTTAGGCATTGGACTCTAGATTTTTGTCTCCAGAATATTTCCTGTTGTTTACACAAGTTTTCCCAGTCTTGGTGATGCTTATCCACTAGATCATTTTTGTCTTTATCGAAACCTTTCAAGATCATAGCTTGGTTGAGTATCTGCATTTTGATTTCAACTGTTTTCTTTTCCACAAAGATGTTTCCAAAATATTTCTTATTCCATTCCTTGAGCCTCATTTTTATGTGCTTTAATCTCTTATGAAGCATGAACATTCTGGTTCCCTGAATCTGAAGATCTTCTACACACCACTTTCCAATATTGCTGATGAAATCTGGGTGTGAAAGCCAAATATTTTCAAATCTGAAAGGTCTGTTTCGGGTGGTACCTATACCTTGGATCACCATTTGAATTGGCTAGTGGTCTGAGCCTCCAACGGGAAGAACACTTGCCGCTATTTCCTTTTCTAATAGCATTAGATCCTAAGAGATAATGAATCTATCTAATTTGGATGCTACCTCAGACTCCCCACCTCTCTTGTTATTCCAAGTGAAGAGGCCATTGTTGGTTTCCACATCCACTAGTTTCATATTCTCTCAAAAGATTTGAAATGCTAAAGAATCTTTACTAAGTGCTCTAGTTCCCCCTTTTTTTCCGAAAGTGATTTTATCATATTGAAATCCCCTCCCAAGATCCAGGGTATTTCGACATGTCTCTCCCTGAGATTCTCCAGGGGATTTGTTAGCCTAAGTTTCTCCTATATCCTTTGAGGTCCATACACATTCGTGACTAGATAGGTACTTCTATCCCCTACAGGTTGAATTACTACTGATAAATAGTTCCTTGTGGCCTCTGCATCAATTATTTCAATTCTTTGCAGGTTCCAAAGAGTGAGAATACCTCCTGCCTTATTCTCTGCTTTAACCTCTAGATATTCAAACCTACTGAGCCATTTGTTGTGTAGTTTCCTTAACTTTTGAATGGATCATTTTGTTTCTTGGATAAAAATTATATCTGGAGCCACGTGTTTCATTCTATTGCTAAGCAATCTCTGTTTTCTTTTACTGCCTAGTCCCCTAATATTCCAAGAAATAAATTTCATGATTAAATATTTATGAAGGAGTAACTGGTAAGGTCTTTCATCATACCTAAATCTATCATGAGCTTCCCACACTCCATCAGTAGCTCATTTTGCTTTTTGCTGCCTCTCTTTTTTCCTGGATTTCTTGGTGCTAAGCTCGGAGTAGATTTTAACTTTTTCACTCCTTTGCTGCTCAACCTTCTCCTATTATTAGCTCCCTTTGAACCCTTTTCCTGAGTTTTCCATAAATATAATTGTTGTATTCTATTGAGCTCCTCCTAAGGTAATGATTCTACCCCCCCTAGAGGTACCCTGTATTAAGAATCCTTCCAAATCCAGGTGCTCTCTTTCTAGGATATCCTATAGCTCAGTTTGCTCCAGTTCCATCTCACTCTGAGTCATTTCTTGGTCCATCTCTGGTTCTATATCACTCAACATGGTCCCTCTCTACTTATCATTTTCCTGTGTTTGGTCATGATATTCACCTTTTTCCTTCTCTCTCGTACTTCCTTTAGTTGCTTGATCTTCTGTTGTTCTTTCTTCTTCCTCTTCTAGAACTTGGAATTGGTTCCGCCTTACCTATTGTCCCTCCTTTTTCTATAGCTTTTACCCTCTTTTGCTACCCTTTCCTTTATGTACCACATTGTGAATGCTGTCCAGATCTTTTGTTGCATTAGGTTTGCTCTTATTCTCTATTTTTCCTAGAGGACAATCCCTGAGAAGATGGCCATGTTCATGACATCTATGACATCTGAATGGGATATGCTCGTAGTCCACCATTTGAACCCATTCCTCATCAAAAAATTGCAATATAAATTCATCCAGAAGAGCTCCTAATAGATCCATTTCAACAAATATCCTAGCAAAGCAAGTGTATTTTCCCCTTCTGGTGGCTTCTGAAGCTTTGACAAACCTACCTATTTTATTGCCTATGGCAACAAATGGTTCAGGTTGCCAGTATTCCAGAGGTAGAGAATAGAGTCTTACACAGGGACTAAAGTTAACATTTCTCATTCGAGGACAAAGTTCATCTTCCATGGCCTCATATAGAGACCTGTTGTAGCATAGAAGTAGGGCCCTCCTTCAAAAACTTTGTCTTTATCCTCAAGACTAGTGAACACCACGGTAAAGAGACCCTTTGAGCTAAGGTGTAGCTCAATGTTCCCTTTAGGTTTCCAGTGGTTTTTGATCCATGTTTGTAAAGCTTTTTCTGTGGGCCATAGTTCCATGAATTTGCAGATGATTGCGTAGGTTTGCATGTGCTCCCTGTGTGCTTGCAGAGCTGGATTATTTAATACAACTCTGGGTGTTATGTTAGCTTTGGGTTTACAAGGTCCCTTATGCTTTTTCTCTTTTGTTTCCTATTGTTTGTCATCTTCCTCCTTGTCTGTAGTGCTACTGTTCTGTTTTATTTTTGCAGCTTCTTCCTCCTTTTCCCGGTTACTCGTTCCTTCTCCCAAGACCTTTCTGACTTTTTCCGGGGGATTCTTGCCCTTGTTGGCCACAAACGCCTTGTAGGATGGAGGAGATATCCCTCCTAGGCTTTTGTCCATGGATGAAAACTCTCTCTGCAACTCAAAACCCTGGTCCATCGTTTATTTTCCCATTGTCATCGTCCTCCTGGAGGTTCTCCAAAGCCCGCCTGATCTTTTATTCAATTATACCTCTTCTCATTGTTTACTCAACAAATGCATGGATAAAAATCCTTTTCATCGCCCTCCTTGAATAGGAGTGGTTGTTACAATAATTAGTTGGTTCTCTTCTATCTACCTCAAATGTTCCTTACCTGAGTCTGAATTTCCAAATGTATGGGATGTTTAAATCCTGTTATCTCCTTCTCCTTCAACATTTCTTGGCTTTAGTGACCTTTTCTTGGATTTTGCGAAGTTGATCCCCCTATTTCGCGCTGACTCAATTCCTCGTTCATTGAAGATGTCTGCGGATTTGGGATTTCCTTAGTGATGGGGGTCCCAAGTCCTCCTCTTCCTGTTCTTCTTCAGGTTGTGGCGTTGGTAAATTCCATCCCTTTGGCTTTTTGACATGTATTGTTTTCCTCCTGGGATCTTTCTTTGCCAAAGGACACGTGGTTTGTAGATGTCCAGTTTGAAGACAAAGATGGCATCTAAATGCAATGTTCTCGTAATCTAAGAACTAGTTCTAGATTTGGTTGTTGTGTGTCAAAAAGATATGATTAGTTAGTCCTTTACTGAGGTCTACCTCAACACATATCCTAGAAAAAGCATAAATTTCTTCTTCAGTTCTTTATGAATCCATCTCAATATATCTCCCCAACATATTGTTGATTCATTCTAGTACTTTTGGCTACCATAAGTGAAGGGGTAAGCTATGTAGTCTTACCCAGCCCAGTATTTTGGAGACCGTCATTATATTAGCATAGAAATATAGGAACCATGGGGTGATAAATAATCACACATTTCTCCATAACCAAGGACCCTCATGTAAAACCTGATCTCTAATCTCTGATGATTCAAATTTTACTATAAAGAAACCCTTTGAGGATAAGTGAATCTCACATTTTACCATCTAGTTCATAAAGATCCACTAGAAAAGATCCATAGGTTTTGGCTAGAAACTATTAAACTTTCAAATGATTGACTAGGATTGATATGTTGTACAAATATTATTGATCTCTGCTAGATCTACAGTCATTTCTGGAACATCATTCATCTACTCTACAATATAGGGCCCATGAATATTGTGATTTTGTTTAGGTTTACCAGATATTGCATCCTTTCCTTTGAGGGCATCCTTGAATGGCACAAATATGTTGGTTTGTCCTTTGGCTAACCTTAGGCCTTTGGGGATATTAGATCTTGTCGAAGCCCCCCCCCCCCTCGCAAGCTCAGATTAATGATGATCGAGGAAATTTTTTCTATGCCATAGTTCTTGCAATCGCCTTTGGTCTTGCATGGGTCTACCCACATATATCAGTTTTTGTAGTTCCGTTGGGATACCAACTTTTTTATAAATCATCAATTTCATATCTCTCACTAGTGAATCCTTTCAAATCCATAGGATGACCGATCTTCCTATTGGGGTTTCTACAAAAGCTTGGAAATCCCTTCTCCCAATAGAGAAATCTTCTAGATTTGGGCCCCGAGAGTAGCAAAAAATCGAAGAACCCTTCCATTTGCTACAAAATGTTTCTTCCTAGGGGATCAACTTCCCCTATCCTATCCCATCCTTGATCAACTCAGCATGCTTTGTTCCTTGTGAATATTCAATACCCTAGCCATCATGGGGCTCGAGAAACCCAATAAATATTAAATTATTGCAAGAAAAAAGGTCGATGAGGCCTTCATTCACAAGGGTTTTATCAACATGTGGCTAATCAGTCCCACAATCTTTGGATAATCAGTCCCATTAGGATATATGGCCACCAACTTTATGATCCTTGACAAGTCAACTGCAGTAACATTGACGGGACATGCCCACATCTCCTCGTCATCTTGGAGTTCCAAATCGATGAAGGAAGAGGAAAAATCAAGGCATAATTAAGGGAAAAGTGAGAATCCATTTGAGTGGAAAGGCCATTTACAATGTTGTCGAGGGCATAGATCCATGCTCATTGTTCTATCTTGCAGTGGTGAAATAGGTCTCCATGGATGCCATAAACAGGATGGGAGTTCGTTACGTCTGCAACAACGAAAGGAGTGGTTGAGATCCCCATGGCAGAACCCCCTTCTCCTGTACCTTTGCCTCTCTTGGGAACCTCGATATGCTCATCCTCATAGCCATTTTCATCAGTCAAATACATACCATGATAAGGACACTAAAAAATAATAATTTATTTCATCTCCTTGAAATTTATGTTAAAATTTTGTCGTTTAATTTTCAAATTATTTCTGTTATTCGTATTTGAGTCTCAAAAAACTCCCATACCGTCAATTCATGCATCTATTATAATCATGTCAAATTTCAATGCATACAAGCACAAATTGGAAAAATTTCAACATTGTCCCCATTCACAACCCCTTCTATGTTGGGTCAATTAATCAAAGCATAATTTCCACTAATTGGTAAATGGACAACCTTGGATATTTTTAGATGAACCAAAGTGAAAATTGAAGATGATGCTATAAACCTCAAAGAGCTTCTCTTGGTTTCAAGAATAATATATCCTATACTGAACTAGGCCAACCACATGAAGGTGGAAGCTCACATGGCCCCTACCCCCTACCCCCTGCCCCCACATCACTCTCAATTCCCCAATACCAAATTTATCTACTATAAAATATTTGAAAGAAAATATTAAGAATCAAACACAACTATAAAATAAGAAAACAAAATTTTAAGGTAAATGAAAGTAAACAAATCAACAAAAAAATACCAACACATACTTCGTACATTTCAACATTTTGATATCATTAATATTATTCTTCATCCAAGTAAACATTTGTATCATCGAGTTCAAAATTGAAGTTGAAATGATTGGCCATATCAACATCATCATCAATGCCATCATTTCCAATCATGTCATCATCTATTTCATCATGAGGAACATTTTCTCCTACATTTGGTTCGACTTCTTCAACTTCCTTATCTGACAGTAGTATATCATTGATATCATCTTCATCTAGAACATTGTCTCAAACGTATCCTTGAACTTATTTATCATCTTTTTTCTTAGACGTGAACTTATTTCTTCTCTACACTATCTTATTCTTCAATAGCATTGTCTTCTACTACATTATAATTGACCAATCTTCCTCTTGGATCAAATCTGACAACATATGAACAATCCCCTCTACCGAGAACCTTTGAGTAAAAGACATGTTTGCATTGGCTTGGAAGGACATAATGATACGTTCGTAGCTAAAATTACCTTATATTAACCATGGTAAATCCATTATCATGTTGTATAACAGTTCTATTAGGATCATGTTCATTCATTCGTATCTTGTACCATTTGATGTCAAACAAAACCAATTTGAAGGAGTTAAAGTCACACTCAATTACGTCATCTAAATATCGATAGTATTGAATTTTAGAGAATTTTGGATATTTGTCACTTCTGCAGGAAACATTAGTGTCCTAGAAGACTATAGTTATCCCACAATTAGAAGGTTTCCTCTTTTCATCCAATTTTTTGATGCAATAATTATGGCCATTGTACCACATGGCCTTGTGGCATTTCAACTGCAATATGTTGAAGACATAAAAATGAATTTTCAATTAATAAATATATTTATTTAACTTGGAAAGTATCTAAATAAAAACGCACCTCAATTCACATTAATAATTTATAAAATAACTTAATAAAATATTGGAGGCTGAAAATGCATGGTTTCTTGTTTATCTTTCAAATCATTTGATAAATCAAATTTTCCTCTGCATAAGATTGGTATCTTCTTTATAATGAACTTCTATAACCACTATATACACCCCATCCCATGATAACCTACAATCACGTTGTATATATCTTTCAATCCATACCTTCATCCAGTCAAGAATGTTTGCAATGTACAAATGTAGTGCAGCCCACTCTCGACCAACTGTGTCAGAAAATCATAATTCACCAATAAATATTAGTTACCATGGTTAATATTAATAATTTATGAAAGAATACAAATTATATAAGTATGATATATAAAAAAATGAAAAGTTATATGTATTATAAATCTCCAAAATTATTTAATTACCTCTCACTTTTCTCATTCCGCCTTTCCCCAAAAATTGTTCCCCTTAATTTGTTTTAATGGATTTCACATCCCAAATGCGATCCACATGCATATTTATGATAATATAAAAAGATACTAACTAATATACAACATGAATTGATATACCATATGTCCCTCCACCATCCACATTGACATTGTGTGTATAGGTCCACACATTTCAATCTCCTCAACTTTGTGTATGAGGTAGTGTTCTTATGCATTGAAAAATGTTGGAGGTAGATATTTTTGTATTTCACACAATAGCCAAAGAATTTATCTCTTCCAATACTCTATGTCTTATTTATGGGTTTCTTTCAATGGAAATCATCTATAGATAGTGCAAGAAAATAACATGCTTCAACAAAACATAATATATTACAATATAATTAAAACACATGCCATTAATTTGAAAAACAAATTGAAAAAATACTTTGCATATAAATCGCTACTTATCTCATGTATTTTCCAAGATTATATATAACGTGTTTGACATTGTTGTCAAAGTTTTCTAGGCGAGATAGAGGTATACCATATTGTTAAAGTAAAAATGAATTGTTGTTTGTTTAATCCAAAGTAGGCCAATATATATATATACATACCTTAATGAAGGTATGTTAATCATGTGTTTTTACCCTACCAAATTCACCTTTCTTTGTTAATATATTATTTATGTTTAAAGAAAACCCTATGAGAAATTTAATTCTTTAAATGACCTCTTTTACATCATTGTTTTCCTTGCTTATTAATAACCATGGGAGGCTATTTCCATCTCCATGCTATTTGATAGGATCCCACTTTATATTTCATGATTGGCTTCTTGAATGTCATTACAAAATTTGGCCATTTTTCTTTATCCCTCCTACCAACTATGATTTTCCATAAAAAAAATTGTCACATTCTTCACAATATGCATTGTATCAAACAAATGATTTATTCTTAGGTCTTCATAGTAGGTAAGATTCATGAATTAAGTGGGATAACTTTTCATTCCTTGTGGAAGCCCATTATTAATATCTTCATGACCTTGATGAAGCATAGAAGAAACCACAAAAATAATTATCAAATACAATAAAATAAATTATATAAATAAAAAAGTTCAAAATTATAATAGCCCTAGCGAAAATTCCATGTAGTAAAAGTAAATAAAGGAAAAAATAATAACCACAGTTGATGGGACACTTATTCAAAGATGAATGTTGGGCAAGACATCCTAGGGGGTGTTCATTTGGTTTATTATGACTAAGGAAATTGGCAAAGGCAATGGATAAGGCTTTGGAAAGGAAAAATGGTATTTTTGGCACATTTGTTTATGGAAATAATCGAAATTAGGAGAAAAAGGAGGTGAAAGGTCACAGGTTGCATGTGAGGAGGAAAATGAAGGAAACTAATGGAAAATGAAGAAAATAGAGACCTCATTCATAAAAAGGCTTCTGAGGATCAGTTGGAAATTGAAGGAAACTAATGGAAAATGAAGAAAATAGAGACCTCATTCATAAAAAGGCTTCTGAGGATCTAGCTTTCTAATTATTCTCTCTCTTTCTCTCACTCTTGGACACTTAGATTTTTCTTGAAGCATTTTTGCATTGGATCAAGAAAGACAAAGAAGGCAAGAGGAAGCAAAGGTCAAGCAGGGAAAGGTAGGATCAAGCAACTACAATAGGATTCATTGTAGGTATCAATTTTCATGTGTATTTTCCTTGCTAGATTTGGCATGCATGGTATTGCATGTGGTTATTTGTTGTTGTGGGATGGGTTTTGCCAGGTGTAATAGTATTTTCAACCTATCCTTTACATTTCCGGATAGCCATGGTGTGATGGGGTTCTCATGTTTTAGTTGAGCTGGATTGTCGGATGGATTCGAAGTTGAGTGAGGTGGATCTTCGAAATGATAGAACACATGGCATAGTAACCCCTGAACCAGACTGTGGGTTGTGGTAAAGCTGGATTTTGTGTTGACTCAAATGTAGTAGGAATCCTTGTCAGTGAATGGCAGGATATACAGTAAATCCAAGAGGTTGTTTTCTCTCCGTTGGGCCTAGTAATCCCGGATTTGGGATATTTGGTAAAGCCTAGAGATTGGGTCTCAATTTAGGGCCTAGTAATCCAGGTTTAGATTGCGGTAAAGCTTAAGAGACTAGGAGGCAAGAAAATTCCTTACGATGTAAGTGGAGAAATTCGGTGGGATCCATGCTTGTTTGGCCTAGTGATCGGGTGGAGATCATGGTAAATCCTATTATGATGTGTTCATTATGTTGGCCTAGTAATCTGGGATGGATTACGGTAAAGCCTGGTTTCTATTGATGAGGGTGAGATGGTTTAGCCTTGGTATGCCCTGGTTGGTTCTTTTGGTTTGAGTCCCACATTCATGCTTGGAATACGGCATGATGATGAATGGTTGAAGAGATATTTGGCTCAACCATTCTATGGTTGGGTGGAATGTGGAAGTGTCATCCCAGGTTTGGTTTTTGCATAATTAATGAAAGGTTATTTCTCCTTGTATTTATATGAGAATTTTGATGGATTATACGTGGTCTATATGGTTTTACTTTCATGAGTATTTCTATTGTTATTATGTTGGTTATATGTGTGTTTCATGACAAAATATATGTATGGATCTCAACCTATTTTTACTTGTAAATGAATGGATAATGTATTTATGGTCTAATAGATGGTAATGCAACAAATGACATGAGGGAACAATTGTTCTTAGTGATTTTGAGATAAGTACAAGATCTCCATGTTTAATGTTGTTGGTTACATTTGTAGATTACATGATTGTGACATGTTTGACGAAATTCTTGTCATGGCTGGTAGGGGTCTGATTAAGGTCTTGTTTAACTTATTGCTTTTTCATCATTCCTTCCCTATTATTTTACTACTCATAAGTTATCATTCCATTATGGGCAGTGACCTGGGCTCTGGGCCTAAAAAAGTGGCTCAAATCTCGGGGATGCTGGCAGAGAACTGGTAAAATGAGTCTCTAGACATTCACAGACAAGCCTATGAGAGTGACTCTGTGTTTTTGGACACTTTCATGCCTATAACATGAGAGCAACTGAGTTTTAAGTTGGTCAAAACTTCAATAGGACCTAAGGGCAAGCTGTCTTAAGTGTTGGATTGGTTCTTGAGGGTCCTAAAGCTGATGTTGAATGTATGTGTGTTATGTTTCCATCGATTCCACTTCCTTAAGGTCACATAGGAGGTCTAATCCAATCATGGTAGCCTTTCGTCACATGTTTACCTCGGTTGGCATGATTACTTGGGTAGATGTGGGAGGAGGGTGTTACAGAGTGGTATCAAATCATGGTTCACCCCTTAGATTGGTTGGGATATGTGTTGGTCATGCATGCATGTCAGTTGCATGTGTGTCTCTTACACTTGCATTCCATGTGCCTATTGCATTTGCATAATGTTGATCATGGTTGTAGTGATGTTGTCATGTGGAATTTGATCTTAATTTGTGGAATGCATCGTCATGAGTGTACGAATGGTTACATATCATTATATGCCACTTACATGTTATTATATGTCGATTTATTACCTTCTTTTATGTTTGATTACATGTATCAGTCTTGTAGGTTTGGTTATAAGAATTGATTGCTTATGCTCGACTACCTGCATTTATGCGTATGTGTAGTTGATTAGGCATTGCTTATGCATGATGATGGTTGCATGTGAAAATTTGAAAATGGAGTAATGGTTGTTGTAATGCATGAGTTCATAGCATGCATTGTTGATATTGCCTTGCATTAATGATTGGACCCTACCTAGAATGATGTTTATGTGTTGATGCATTTATTTGTGTATGTTTATATGTTGTTATGTTTATGTTATACATGTATCATACTAATTTTTTGATCTTGCAGACAAAGCATCCTCCTCGACCTATTCTAAAGTACATTGATTTATTGTGATTTGGTTTAGTTGACATAGTATGCCTTACAGAAAGAGATAAAATGGCTAGCAAGATGGTAGACTAAAAGGACTCTCCCTATGAATCAAATGAGCAACATGGCGTGGGGCACTCTTCTAATTTGGCAGACACATTGAGAAGCATGAAGGACGAAATAAGGAGTTGTAAGGCTAACAATGACAGGATCATACAGGCACAAGAGAAATAAGTAGAGGTTAATGCTATACTTCTTCAACGTTTGTCAGGATTGTAGTGACATGGGTCACTTTGGATTAGCCATGGATAGGAGGATTGAACTAATGGGGCATATGGTAATAGGTCTTCTAGTATACATATGTCATATAGATTTGATATGGCAAGAGATGGTAGGTTGTTTGATACTCCGAATAGGACAGTAGATGGATACATGTACTATTCTAGTTTTGGTTGTAGTACACATTGTGACCATCATCATTATTACCCTTACAGGAGGAGTGATAGGGGATACTTGTAGGATGAGTTTAAGAAAGCAAAGCCACCTACTTTTGATGGATATGTGAAGAAGATGGAAGATGCAAAAGCTTGGATAATTAGGATGAACAAATTCTTTGAGTTGCATGAGTACACAGATAACATGAAGGCCATAATCCCTATCTTCACCTTGAAAGGTAAAGAAGACATTTGGTGGGAATATGTTAAGTGGGATAGAGACATTAGGGTAGGTTATTTGAGTTGGCATGAGTTCAAGAGGCTTTCAGAAAGAAATACTAGTCAGAAAGGTACTATGACAGTAAGGCCAAAGAGTTCTATGAGCTAAATATGGCATCAATGACATATGAAGAGTACATGACCAATTTTCTAGAGCTATTGAGGTATGCACCATATCTTACTGATGAGAAGGCTAAATTTAAATGGTTTTTCTATCGTTTTCCATTAGCATTTAGCAATCGGATTGAATATGATGATCCTCAGCCACTTGAGGAAGTTATTGGGAAACTAAAGCATTCATATGAATAGGCAAAGCATAAGAATGAATCTCAGCAAGGATGGAAGGGAAAAGAAAAAGGTAAAGGTAAATGGCAGCCTAAGAGGACAAGGCCTCAGAATGCATATGAGAAATAAAATGTGGCACCGCAAAAGAGGTTTAGTGCAGCTAGACAGGGACATGAGTCGCAATAGTAGCATAGGGGTGTTGGTACTGGTCAATTGGAGTTTTGGACATGTTGCAAGGAGCACCTTAAGAGAGATTTTCAACAGAGTAAGGGTGGTAGGCCTCAGATATATAGTGTGCATGACGCACAGATTGTTGGGGATGTAGGCTAGAGCATTCCTCGCATTTATGTGGCCATGGAAAATAGACAAGAAGAACACCAAGAATCTATCATTGAGATGGATGATAATATTTGTGATCCAATTATTTCTATTTTGATTGACCCTAGATCTAGTTATAGCTATGTTAGTCCTAACTTGGTGGCTAAGTGTTGTTTGAGTAAGGAATTGCATGCAAAGTCTTGGTTAGTGCAGTTGGATACAGGTAAGAAGAAGCGAGTTCATCATTGGGTAAGAGCTTGTGCATTTTATTTGAATGGTATGCTTACAACAACACATTGAATGTCTTACCATTGGGATCATACAATATGTTGTTGAGCATGGATTGATTGTATCTTCATATAACCAATGAAAAATCTATTGAGTGTGTTGATGATAATGGGGAACCAAGAGTCTTGCAAGGTAATATGAAAGCCACATCAGTTAGGATGGTGACATCTAAGAAAGCAAATCGTAGCCGCAGGAAAGGGTGTATGCTATTCATAGTGAACATGTCTAATGACAAAGGTAAGGAGGTTGAGGATGTAGATGTGTTGAGAAGGTACCTAGTTTTGCAGCAGTTTTAGGATGTATTTCGTCAGGATATTTCAGATTTTCCACCACATAGGGATGTATACTTTTATATTGAGCTAGTGCCAGGGGCAACACCAACATCAAAAGAAACTTACAGGATGAGCACACCTGAGTTGGTTGAGTTAAAGCTATAGTTGAAGGAAATGTTGGACAAGGAACACATTAGGCCAAGTGTATCACCTTGGGGTGCACTAGTATTGCTTGTGAAGAAGCAAGATGGTACTCTTAGATTTTGTATTGACTAAAGTTAGTTGAACAAAGTGACTATCAAGAACAGGTACCCTTTGCTGAGGATTGATGACTTGTTCGATCAGTTGAAGGGAGAAGTAGTGTTCTCGAAGATTGATTTGAGATCCAGATATTAGTAGGTACACATCAAAGAGGAGGATATTTACAAGACATATTTATGGACCAGGTATGGGCATTATGGGTTAGTTGTTTTTCCATTTGCCTTAGCTAATGATCCAACTACATTTGTGTGCTTAATGAATAGTATGTTGCATCAACATTTGGATAAGTTTATTATTGTGTTCATTGATGACATATTGGTATATTCTAAAAATGAGAAGTGCATGTCAAGCATTTAGCAACAGTGTTGAGATTGTTGAGAGAGCATCAGTTGTATTCTAAGCTTAGCAAGTGCATTTTTTTAGAATGAGATACACTACTTGGGGAATGTTATCTCCAACTAGAGCATTGCAGTAGATCCAGAAAATATAAGAGCCATCATGGAATGGGTAGCTCCTAAGAATGTGGATGAGGTTAGATATTTCATGTGTTTGGTGGGCTATTATAGGAGGTTCATCAGGAAGTTCTCATAGATTGCTTATCCTATCACATCATTGCAGAGGAAAGGTAAGAAGTTAAAATGGACAGAGGAGTGTGAGGCTAGTTTTAAGCATCTTAAGTAGTTCTTGACACATGCACCAGTGCTACAACTTACAGATCCAGATAAGGAGTTTGTAGTATGTACTTATGCTTGCAAGAGAGGACTTGGTGGAGTGATTATGTAGGATGGACAAATGGTATCCATTGAGTCGTGAAAAAATTGAATGAGCATGAACATAACTACCCCATGCATAATCTTGAGTTGGAAACGATTATACTTGCATTGAAGATGTGGAGGCACTATCTTCTTGGCAGGAGGTTTGTACTGATGAGTGATCATATTGGGTTAAGGTATTTATTTGACCAGTCAAATCTGAATACTAGGCAGGCTAGATGGTTGGCCATAATTAGTGAGTTTGACTTTGAGATCATGTACATTAAGGGAAAAGAGAATAGGGTGGCAAATGCTCTTAGCAGCTAGGTACAGGTAAATCACTTGGCATCTATGAGCTCCTATGGGACACACTTACAGGATGGGATCTTATAGGTAGGTTAGCAGGATGTCAGGTATATGAAGATTATGCACAAGTTGCAGTAGGGTGCTGGTATAGGTATAGGTACATGTAGTGGTACAGGTATAGGTGATATTATAGGTACATGTATAGGTGCCAATATAGGTACATGTAGTGGTATAGGTACAATGGCAGTATAGGTGCAAGCACAAGTACATGTATAGGTACATGTGCAGGTGCATAGGCTATGGATTATTGTCTTACAATGGATGGATTGGTCAGATTTAGAGACATGGTATATGTGCCAGATAGTGGTGACCTCAAGAAGGTGACCTTGAGAGAGTTTCATGTGAAACCCTATTCAGGTCACCGAGGTTATCAGAAGACACTGACAACAGTGAAGAGATTTTACTATTGGCCAAATCTAAAGTGGGATGTAGCAGAGTTCGTGGCTAGGTGTTTTGATTGTCAGCATGTGAAGGCAGAGTGGAAATGGGAGGTCATTTCCATGGAATTCATCACAGAGTTGCCTAAGAAAATGAGACAACGTGATTCCATCATGGTTGGTGTGGACAAGTTGAAAAAGGTTGCACACTTCATTCCAGTGAAGTCTACATTCTCAGCTAGCGATGTAGCAAAGGTATTCATCCGAGATGTGGTTAGATTGCATGGTGTTCCAAAGAAGATTGGAAATTTCACTTCCATGTTTTGGAAGGAGTTGTTTACAGGCTTGGGGATAGAGTTGGCCTTCATTACAACTTATCATCCATAGACAAATGGATAGACAGAGAGGGTCAGCAAGATATTGGAGGACATGTTGAGGATGTATGTGATTCATCAACATTGGAAGTGGGAAGAGTATCTTCCACTGGTAGAGTTCACATACACCAATGGGAGTCATCAAAGATGAGTCCTTTCGAGGCATTGTATGGGTGGAGTTACAACACTCCCATTGGTTGGAGTGATCCGGTTAACAGGGTATTGATTGGAACATACATGCTGGTAGACATGGAATAGGAAATGCAGGTGATCAAGAAGAATCTAAAGGAATCACAAGATAGGCATAAGAGCTATGCAAATTAGAACAGATTGTTCAAGGAGTTCCAGGTTGGGGAACAGGTGTACTTACGCATCAAACTAAAGAAGAGCTCCTTTTGGATTGGATCATGTGCCAAACTAGCACCACAATTTGTGGATTCTTCAGCATTGTTGATAGGATTGGGCTAGTATTCTATCGACTTTCACTACCTCCGGCAGTGAAATTCCATGATGTTTTCCATGTATCATTGCTTAAGAAGTATGTTAAAGATTTTTATCATGTGATTGATTGATCTGTATTGCAAGTGGAACCAGATGGAGAATTCTAGCCAGAGCCTCAGTGTATATTGCATAAAAAGGTGCTCATGCTCTGAAACTGAGCAATCAAGCAATTTAAGGTGTAGTGGAAGCACTTTGGACCCGATGAAGCTACATGGTATATGCCGGATTAGATGCGGGCTATGTATCCCTCATTGTTTGTCAATTGAGGCAAAGAAGTTTAGGTATGGTGTTTTGGTATATGTCTTGGTATATGTTTTGGTCTATGTTTTGGTGATGTTTCTATATGTACATATGTATATGGATGTAAATGCCACCATGAGCTAAGTTATAAATCTCCAATAAGCAGTATGGGTGTCATGTCATTATGATGTTATGTGGTTATTTTTTCGTGTTGGTTTTCTTTTTAGCAGGGTGATCATTATAAATACTACATCGAGCTATGTTATAAAGCTCCATGGGTAGTATGTTTGATTTTTAGCGATTTTGTTGAGGTCTTGGTGTGGTTTAACACCGAGGATGGTGTTCCCCAAGGGGGAGGGTTTTGTAACATCCCTAGTCAACATTCCATTAAAAGTAAATAAAGGAAAAATAATAACCACGGTTGATGGGACACTTATTCTAAGCTAAATGTTGGGAAAGACATCATAGGGGGTGTTCATTTGGCTTATTATGGCTAAGGAAATTGGAAAAGGCGATGGCTAAGGCTTTGGAAATGAAAAATGGAATTTTTGGCACATTTATTTATGAAAATAATGGAAATTAGGAGAAAAAGGAGGCAAAAGGTCGCAGGTTGCACGTGAGGAGGAAATTGAAGGAAAATAATGGAAAATGAAGAAAATAGAGGCTTCATTCATAAAAAGGCTTCTAAGGATCGGTTGGTAACCTTTTGCCAATTGAGTTTTGGAGCTCTCCCATTATTCTCTCTCTCTCCCACTCATGGACACGTAGAGTTTTCTTAGAGCATTTTTGCATTGGATCAAGAAAGGAAAAGAACGCAAGAGGAAGAAAAGGTCAAGTGGGGAAAGGAAGGGTCAAGCAGCTACAACATGATTCATTGCAAGTATCGATTTGCATGTGTATTTTCCTTGCTAGATTTGACATGGATGGTATTGCATGTGGTTATTTGTTGTTGTGGCATGGGATTTTCTAGGTTTAACAATGTTTTCAACCTAGCCTTGCCATTTCTAGATATCCATGGCGTGATGGGGTTCTCATGTTTTAGTTGAGCTAGATTTCCACATGGATTCGAAGTTGAGTGAGGTGGATTTTCAAATGATAGAACACATGGCCTAGTAACCCCTGAACTTGATTGTGGGTTGTGGTAAAGCCAGATTTTGTGTTGCCTCAGATTCCCTAGGAATCCTTGCTGGTGAATGGTAGGATATATGGTAAAGCCAATAGGTGGTTTTCTCTCTGTTGGGCCTAGTAATCTCAAGTTTGGGAGATGCGGTAAATCCTAGAGAGTGGGTCTTGATTTAGGACCTAGTGATCCAGATTTGGATTGTGGTAAAGCTTGAGAGACTAGGAGGCAAGAAAATTCCTCACGTGTAGGTGGAGAAATATGGTGGCATTCATGCTTGTTTGGCCTAGTGATCGGGTGGAGATCATGGTAAATCTTGTTATGATGTTGTCATTGTGTTTGCCCAGTGATCCAGGATGGATTATAGTAAAGCCTAGTTTCTATTGATGAGGGTGAGGTGGTTTAGCCTTGGTATGCTCTAGTTGGTTCTTTTGGTTTGAGCCCCACATTCATGTTTGGAATATGGCATCGGGGTGAATAACCGAAGAGAGATTTGGCTCAATCATTCTATGGTTGGGTGGAACATGGAATTCCCATCGCGAGTTGGATTTTTTCAATATTAATAAATGGTTATTTCTCCTTGTACTTCCATGAGAATTTTGATGGTTTATATGTGGTATATATGGTTGTACATTCATGAGTATTTATGTTGTTATTATGTTGGTTATATGTGTGTTTCATGACAACAGCTATGTATGGCTCTCAACTTGGTTTTACTTGTAAATGAATGGATAATGTATTTACGGTCTAATATATGGTAATGAGAAAATGACATGAGAGAAAAATGGTTCTTAGTGATTTTGAGATAAGTACAAGAACCGTATGTTTAATTTTGTTGGTTACACATGTAGATTACATGCTCGTGACATGTTTGACAAAATGCTTGTCATGGCTAGTAGGCATCTGATTAAGGTCTTGTTTAATTTATTTATTTTACATCATTGTTTCCATGTTCTTTTACTGCTCCTAAGTTATCAATCCATTCTCGACAATGACTTGGGCTTTGGGCCTGGAAAAGTGGCTCAAATCTCGGGGACGCTTGCACGGAACTGGAAAAATGAGTCTCTATATGCTGCCATGCAAGCCTGTGAGAGCAACTCTGGGTTTCTAGACATTTTCATGCTTATAACATGAGAGCGACTACGTCTTATGTTGGTCAAAAATTCAGCAAGGACCCAAGGGGAAGTTGTATGAAGTGTTGGATTGGTTCTTGAGGGTCCTAAAGCTGATGTTGAATATATGTGTGTTATGTTTCCTTCGTTTCCACTTCCTTAAGGTCACATAGGAGATCGAATCCAATCATAATAGCCTCTCATCGCATGTTTACATCGGTTGGTTGTTATGAATATAATTCATAACAATTAAATATATAAAATAAATATAAATATTAAATAATTAAATATTATTTAGGTTAAATAATCATTAAATTAAGTGAAAAGGCATGTCTAAAAGGACATGACCATTCACAAAAGGTCACTTGTTGAGGTATAAAAGCAGGACCTCATTGTAACATTCAAATCATCTTAGATCATCTTATAAAATTATATACATAATAACAAATTATTATTATTAAATACCTTGTGTATTTTTACATTCAAGCCTACAAGCTATCAGTCTTCGTGTTTCAGCCTAAGTTTTTATGCTACAGTGGTATCGGAGCCATGGCACACAATATAATCATGTGGGCCTTTGAACGTAGTTCACCGCACAGTGTTCCATTACATTCACATCTTGATTACGTTTAGTAGTTTAATGAAATTCAAGAAGTATTTCAACATCTAGAAAAATCATATCCTGAAATTAAAGCAAGTATAAAGGAAATTGATAATAATGGAGAAGATTTTGATCAAAATAATGAAAATGAAGATGTAATAGATGGTGATATATTTGATGAATCAGTAGATGATTATAATTTTGAATATGAAGTTGATCTTGATGTGGATGAGAATGATGATTCAGATGTAGCATTGGCTATAAAGAGAAATTTATTGCTTGAAGGATGGGATGGAGAAGATGATGTAGAACTTCAGAAGATAGACAAAGGCCGTGCAAAACTGGCCCAAATGAATTTCTCAATATTGAAGCGAGAAGCCACAACCCTTTTTGAAGTGATGACAAAGGATGCAACCCAAGGAAGCGAGGTAGGGAAAGGAATGGCATTTTATGTGCTAGATTCCTTGTTAAGCTTTGATCAGGACCAGGGTTTCTTAATCCAGCTTCAAAGTAGGGATTTGTTGCATGGTTCTCTGTTAGACATCAACAACAGAAGAAATATTAACAATAGCAGCAGCCACAGGATGTTTCATTCCGACGGAGGAAGTGAGCATTCAAGTGATTACGATCATCTGATTGTTGAATCCGGGCCAGCCAATTTGATTAGCAGGGTCGACGGTCTTGCTTCTCTATGACATAATATGAGCCAGCCTGATGATGCCACAATTTATGAGATAAAGCATGTGCAACAGTCTAATAGACAGCTGGGGACTGATTTAGCTTCTTTATCTATTGATTCTGAGATGAAAAATTCTGAGGAGTCAATACAACAATGCCTACATGATATTGCAAGGCAAAGGGAGCAGCTCCAACAACTAGAAATAGATCTTAGAACACAGTTTATTGCTAGGGCTGAGGTTGTGCAAATCCAAAGTGGATTTGATGAGAAGGCAAAACAACACGCTAGCATTGTTACGAACCTTCAGGAGCAACTAGAAGAAAGAGACCATCAAATACATGAATTAGAGCAACAATTGGAAGAAAGACAAAGACAATTGCGTGTGAATCAGATAGATACCAATGAAGCATTATACGTGATGACTGCACAGGGAGCTGTCTATTTCTATTTGCAATATATGTGGACAATAGATTTTTGTCGACTTTATGAAATAATTCATAATAACCTAGTCAATTTGACTAAGTACAGGGATCAAAAAGACATGTTTGATCTCAATCTACCTGAGACTTTGTAGCTTTACCTTGATACAAGGTTTGAGCAACTGAAGGTTGCAACCGAGCTTGAGCTCTGGCAGGAAGCTTTTTGGTCAATAGAAGATATTCATGGTGTTATGTGCATGGTTAAGAAGACTCCCAAGCCCCAAATGATGGAGATTTACTATTCAAAGCTAACAAAGATATTTTGGATATCAGAAAGTCATTTGTATCATGGTTATGCATGGTACAAGCTATTTATCTTTCAAAAAAGATACAATAAAAACTTGATCCACAAGGATTTGCAGCTGATGGCATCATCTATCTTGTTGGCTACCATTTCTGTTATGCCCTACAATCACAAGTAGCATGGAGCTCACCATTTTGAACTGAAAAATGAGGAGAGGAGTTTAAGAATGGCTAGGCTTTTGGGATTTAGTTTGGATTCTAAAACGAACAACAAAGAAACGTTGTCACGCTCGGCCCTTATTTCTAAATTGGTTTCCAAAGGTGTCATGACATATGTTCCGCTTCCCTGTCTGTGATGTTCCTCAAAGCAGTGCCCTCATGCTACCCCTCTGTCATGCCTTGTTGTCTTATGCGTCAGTACCATGACCTCACTACAACACCAGACAGGCCCACCATCACACTCGACTATAGTAGCAATCGCCACCACCACGTCCAATTTTTGCAATAATCAGACTTTGCCATCGAATTCTGTCGTCACTCATGATCATCTGCCTCCACCACTAACTGTCCTGTCGTTGTTCATTACAGCCACGGAGCCATCGACATATTCCACGGTCAGCCAATAGTAGGGTCAATGTGACCATTCGGTAGCGGGACGTGACTGTCCAAAAAAAAAAAAAAAATCGTCGTGTTAAAATAATACGCATATATATATATATATATATATATATATGTATATTATTATAGTATAATAGTTATATGTATATGTATATGATATATATATGATATATGTTAATATAGATATATTATATATGATATGTATTATGTATATGTAATGTATATATATGTATATAGATGTATAAGTATAAATATATATTGATATGTATATGTATATAATATATATAATAAAATATATATATAATATTATAATATATAATAGAGTTTACAAAAATAAAAAAAAAATATAGACTTACAAAAAAATCCAAAGGAATATCACTGATTACTATATACAGAAAGAAGGTCACGTGTGAGAAAAACCCAGCATTAAAAGCTTGAAGACAAAGCTTCCGAAGGAAGAGGACTATGTATGAATATAATTCATAACAATTAAATAAAATAAATAAATATAAATATTAAATAATTAAATATCATTTAGGTTAAATAATCATTAAATTAAGTGAAAAGGTATGTCTAAAAAGACATGCCCATTCACAAAAGGTCACCTGCTGAGATATAAAAGTAGGGCCTTATTGTAACATTAAAATCATCTTATATCATCTTATAAAATTATATATATAATAATAAATTATTATTATTAAATACCTTATGTATTTTTACATTCAAGTTTTCAAGTTATCAGTCTTTTGTGCTTCAACATAGTTTTTATGCTACATTAGCACAGTTCCTTGGGTATATGTGGGAGGAGGTTTTTACAGAGTGGTTTCAGAGCATAGTTCACCTTTCAGATTGGATGGGCTATGTATTGATCATACATGCATGTCAGTTGCATGTGTGTCTCTTACACTTTCGTTCCATGTGTCTGTTGCATTTGCATAATGTTGATCATAGTTGTAGTGATGTTGTCATGTATAATTTGATGTTGATTTTGAAGAATGGATCATCATGAGTGTATGACTGGTTACATATTGTTATATGTCACTACATGTTATTATATGTCGATTGATTACCTTCTTGTATGTTTGATTACATGTATCATCCTTGTAGATTTGGTTACAAGAATTGATTGCTTATGCTCGACTACCTGCATTTATGCATGTGTAGTTGATTAGGCATTTCCTATGCATGTTGATGGTTTCATGTCGTAATGTGTACAATGGAGTAATGGTTATTATCATGCATGAGGTCATAGAATGCATTTTTGATATGGGCTTGCATTGATGACTGGACGCTACCTAGAATGATGTTTATGTGTTGATGCATTTATTTGCGTATGTATATATGTTTTTATTTTTATGTTATACATGTATCATGCTGATTTGTTGGTTTTGCACACAAGGTCTCCTCCCCAAGCTATGATAAGGTACATTGATTTATTATGATTTGGTTTAGCTGACATAGTATGCCTTGCAGAAAGAGATCAAAGGGCTAGCAAGATGGTAGATTACAAAGACCCTCCCTCCCTATGAATCATATGAACAGCATGGTGTGGGGCACTCTTTTGATTTGGCAGATGCATTAAGAAGCCTAAAAGAAGAAATAAGGATTTGTAATGCTGACAATGACAGGATCATACAGGCATAAGAGAAACAAGTATAGGTTAATGTTATACTTCTTTAGAGTTTGTCAGAATTGCAGCAACATAGGCCACTTCAAATCAACCATGGACATGAGGATAAAACTAATGGGGCATATGGCAATAGGTCTGGATATGAGATAAGATGGATACATGTACTATTCTAGTTCTGGTTTTGGTAGACAGCATGACCGTCGTCGTTATCACCCTTATAGGAGGAGTGATAGGGGACACTTGCCAAATGAGTTTAAGAAAGTGAAGCCACCTACTTTTGATGGAGTTGTGAAGAATCTGTAAGGTGTAGAGGCTCGGATACTTGGGATGAAAAAAATCTTTGAGTTGCATGAGTACACAAATAATTTGAAGGCTAGAATTGCTATCTTCATCTTGAAAGGTAAAGCATACATTTGGTGGGAAGATGTTAAGCGGGTCAGAGACATCAAGATAGATGATTTGAGTTGGCATGAGTTCAAGAGGATTTTTAGGAATAAATACTTTCTAGAAAGGTACTATGACAGTAAGGCCAAAGAGTTCTATGAGCTAAAGATGGGATCAATGATAGATGAAGAATACATGCCCAAGTTTTTGGAGCTATTGAGGTATGCACCATATCTTACTGATGAGAAGGCTAATGTTAAATGATTTTTTAGTGCTTTTCCATTAGCATTTAGAGATCGGATTGAGTATGATGAGCCTCAATCACTTCAGAAAGTTGTTTGGAAAATCAAGAATTGTTATAAACAGTCAAAGCGTTAGAATGAATCTCAGCAAATATGGAAGGGAAAAGGCAAAGGTAAAGGTAAATGGAAGCATAAGAGGACAAGGCCTCAGAATAAATATGAGAAAGAAAATGTGGAAATGCAAAAGAAGTTTAATGCATCTACACAGGGACATGAGTTCCAGCATCAACATAGAGGTGTTGGTACTGGTCAGTTGGAGTGTTGGACATGTGGAAAGAAGCACCTTAAGGGAGATTGTCCACAGAATTAAGGTGGTAGGCCTCATATATATAGTATGTAGGCCATAGAATTCCTCGTATTTATGTGGTTGTGGACGGCAGCCAGAAAAAACGCCAAGCATTTATCATTGAGATGGACGGTAATAATTGTGATCAAGTTATTTCGATTTTGATTGACCTTAGATCTAATTATATCTATGTTAGTCCTAACTTAGTGGATAAATGTGGTTTGAGTAAGGAATTACATGCAGAGTCTTGCTTAGTGCAGTTGGCTACAAGTACGAAGAAGCGAGTTCATCATTGGGTAAGAGCTTGTGCGTTTGATTTGAATGGTATGCCTACAACAACATATTTGAATGTATTACCGTTGGGATCATACATTAATTTGTTGGGCATGGATTGGTTGTATCTTTCATAGAACCAAGGTAGAATTTTATGAAAAATCTATTAAGTGTGTTGATGACAATGGAGAAGAAATAGTCTTGTAGGGTAAGAAGAAATCCACATCAGTTAGGATGGTGACAACTATGCAAGAAAAGTGTAGCCAGAGGAAAGGGTGCATGTTATTCGCAATGCACATTTCTAGTGAAAAGGGTAAGGAGGTTGAGGATGCAGATGTGTTGAGCAGGTACCCAGTTTTGTAGCAGTTTTAGGATACATTTCCCGAGGATATTTTAGATTTTCCAGTGAGGTAGACTTTTCTATTGAGTTAGTGCCATGGGAAGCTCCAGCATCAAAATCACCTTACATGGTGAGCACACCTAAGTTGGTTGAGTTAAAGCTATAGTTGAAGGAAATGCTGGACAAGGGATACATTAGGCCAAGTGTATCACCTTGGGGCACACCGATATTGTCTGTGAAGAAGAAATATGGTACTCTTAGATTGTGCATTGACTATAACAAGTTGAAAAAAGTGACTATCAAGAACAGTTACCCTTTGCCGAGGATTGATGACTTGTTCGATTAGTTGAAGGGAGCATCGGTGTTCTTGAAGATTGATTTGAGATCCAGATATCACAAGTACACATCAAAGAGGAGGATACTTACTGGACAATTTTCCAAACTAGGTATGGGAATTATGAGCTTTTTGTTGTTCCATTTGGCTTAACTAATGCCCCAACTACATTTATGTGCTTGATGAATAGTGTGTTTCATCCATATTTGGATAAGTTTGTTATTGTGTTCATTGATGACATATTGGTATATTCTGAAAATGAGGAAGAGCATGTTGATCATTTAGCAACAGTGTTGAGGTTGTTGAGAGAGCATATGTTGTATGCTAATGTCAACAAGTGTAGTTTCTTTCAGCCTAAGGTACACTACTTGGGGCATGTTGTCTCCAAGGAGGGCATTGCAGTAGATCCAGAAAAGATAAGAGCCATCATGGAATGGGTAGCTCCTAAGAATGTGGATGAGATGAGATATTTCATGGGTTTGGTAGGTTATTATAGTAGGTTCATCATGAACTTCTCACATATTGCTTATCCTATCACATCATTGCAGAGGAAAGGTAAGAAATTTGAATGGATAGAGGAGTGTGAGGCTAGTTTTGAGAAACTTAAGCAGTTTTTGACACATGCACCAGTGTTACAGATTGTAGATCCGGACAAGGAGTTTGTAATATGTACATATTCTTGTAATAGAGGACTTGGTGGAGTCCTTATGCAAGATGGACAAGTTGTATGCTATGAGTCACAAAAATTGAATGAGCACGAATAGAACTACCCCACGCATGATCTTGAGTTGCCAGTGATTATACATGCATTGAAGATGTGGAGGCACTATCTTCTTAGTAGGAGGTTTGCACTAATCAGTGATCATATTGGGTTGAGGTATTTGTTTAACTAGTCGAATCTGAATGGAAAGCAGGCTAGATGGTCAGCCATGATTAGTGAGTTTGACTTCGAGATCAACTACATTAAAGGAAAAGAGAACAGGGTGGCAGATGCTCTCAGTAGGCGGGTACATGTAAATCACTTGGTAGCTATGAGCTCCTATGGGATAGACTTATAGGATAGTATCTTACAAGCAAGTCAAAAAGATGTCAGGTATATGGAGATTGTGCATAGGCTGTAGCAGGGTGTCGGTATAGGTACAGGTGTTTCGGGGAAAACTAGTGTCTTGTCGAATGACTAGCCCTCCAAGTTTGGTAGCTACCTAGAAACAACAACTTAAAGTAATTCAACGATTTCTTCTATGTGAAACGGATAAGAGAAAGATAAAGGAACCAACCTGGAACTTCTGCTTAATCCCTTGCTTGATCTGTCTCCCCCTTAACAGAGCTTGCAACTCCTCTCCGTACTTAACCCGCTTGGAGAGTATTTGCACAAGTATAGCAACAAAGAACCGTTAAAGCATCGTGACCTATTACAACATAAACATTACAGAATCAGAAATATAATAAACAAATGATAACATTCACAATTGCACAATCATATGGAAGAAAACTTGAAGAAATTTATTAAATAAAAGGGAGAATTACAACCTAGTTGTCTCATCCAGCATCATCCTCCTAGCTTCAATCCCTCTTCACCTCATGAAATAGCAAGATCACACCAACAATACAATGCTCTTTCCTCAATTACAAACTATCAACACTTCCTTGCAATTCACAATATTCCAGCCTCTGGATCTCTTAGATGAGGGATCCATTTATAGATGTGTGCAAGGGTGTGAGTCATCCATGGGGTTTGATTAGTGTCATTCCACTTGTTACAATTGGTTCCACTTGGAGATTTTTTGGATCTCTTACTCATCCCTGGGCGAATTCCAAGAGGCAAGTGGCATAGGAGAAGTTTCTAGAAGATTCCATGAGCAACCACCTAGCAAACTATTTCGAACATTTGTCCATCCTCACCCATCACACCCTATAGAAGGCCTAATCAGTATGCATCGCACCTTGACAGTGTACCACTCAGTATGCATCGCACCCTGCCAGTGGAGCAATAAGTATGGTTCAGTTTAGGCCATTTCTAGATGGTTTCTCAGGTGGAAATTTTGGGGAATGATGTAATCAGATGACTAAGCTCTTTTAGGGTATGAAACAACTCTTTTAGGGGTCGAAGAGCCCTAGTTTATCGACATATAAGCTTGGGTTTGATGTTCCCAAATATATCTATAACAGTTGCCCCCTAAAGCATGAAGTCATAAATTTTGATGTCGAGTGAAATGCTTTATCATGAGGATCCGAGGTTTCGAACTGGAAGGTGACCTGCATAAGTTACAATACAATACATCATCATAATATAATTTTCATGATATAGATGAGGGAGGCATTCCCAAGCTCAACTTTATAAATTCATTTCATGTACATAGATTAGATAGTCGTATGTAGATGTAGACTGGTGATTCTTCAGATGTAGAGTCATCATCCTTGGTTCGGATGACTATCTGTGTAGCGCCTTTGTACATTTGATGTTGTCATATCCCTGAATATATCACAGCCCAGATGGATGAAACTAGATCCGGGGTCTTCAAACTTGTTCAATATTCGCCCGATGTACAAGTGAATCCATGTGAAGAGATGTTCTGAAGTCGAACATGGAAAGGCATTGCCTATTTACCAGCCAATAATGTGAGTTGTTAACAGACACGAGAGGAATCACCGATAATGATAATGACCCTCAAGGTACTACAGTATAATTCACGTGGTGTGAATATATGATCCGATGTCGAACACCACGTAAAATCTTTTGGTCGAAGGCCAATGATGTCAACCTGTTTCTGGAAGTGAGAAACTTGCCATTGATGCATGCAAGCTTCAAAGCACTGAAAGGGGTGTTTCTAAGTCAATTTCTTGGATATTGAGTTGATGTCGACAAGAAGTGACTCGTCGTAGAAGGGGGCTTATTGTATCCCACATTTACGACACGAAACAAAGCAAATTGATTTCTGGAGTTGAAAATGAACTGACAAAACAAGGTTCAGGAATGGCGGTCATGAAAAAATGAAGGTTGGAGGTATTGCAGTGGATGAGACATTAACTGGATAGTGGTTTCTCAAATGAATGACTTCTCTTGAACATTTCAGTGACACTAAGATGGATTGGTAGCATTAACCCCCAAATATGGATGGTGTGAAAGACCAATGGTGAGATGATCGATGAACGTAATAACCCAACCTGACTCAATAATGGTGATGGAGTGAAAGTGTCATGTTCAAGAGTGACCTGCTACCATAAGTTCTTCAAGTTTTTTTCATTTTCTCCAGTCATTGCTGACCAGTACCTCTTTATTTTTGTCAAGCTTGAGGATAACATATGTTTGTTTTATAATTCGCCCTTCAGGCAAACCTGTCACTATGTTTTAATAAGTATAGTGACAGTGAAACTCAGTCTCGTCTAGAATGGACAAGTTTGTTGCTATTGTTTTAACGAGTTTAACGAAAAGGATAACTTCGTCATTTTCATGTTTAGAGAGTTTTAAAAGGGATGAAAAGAAAACTCCAAGAGTTCTTTTTCATGAAATAATCCCTCAATTCCGAAAAATGATGAAATAATACAAAATGGATGACTTTTCCGATTACTTTAACGAGCCGAAAAAGACAAGTGCTCGACTTTTTCGTAAGATAATCCCTCGAGTCCAAAAAAGTATAAAATCATATATGAGGGATGACATTTCCAATCACTTTAACATGTTAGAAAGGTCGACGCTTGACAATCTTTTCATATTTAATGAGTCTAAAAAGGGTTTAAAGGAGACTTGATTTGAGGAATGAGTGGTGTCTATGGTAGCAACTAGTTCCTGTCAATTTGGAACTTCTCAAAACATGGTGAATTCTGTGAAGAGGAACTGTTCCTGAAAAGTGGTAAAACAACCAAGTGGAAGAATATGATCAGCCAAAGGGATGGTGGTGATGAGAGGTACACAACCAATGTTCAAAAGGCTGATAAAATGGCAATCACAAAGGTTATTTAGTTGAAGGTGGGTTAATTTTTTGACAAGCTTGAACCATGGGGTAACAATGCTTGGTGGGTTCATTTTTTTTTTGACAAGCTTGAACCATGGGGGAACTATGCTCGGTGGGTTCATTTTTTTTTTACAAGCTTGAACAATTTGGGAACTATGCTTGGATGCAGTTTTTTATTTTTTATATAAGCTCGAAATGACAAAACTAAAAATTAAAAGAATGGAAAAACTAAAAATTGAAAATCAAAATTGAAAAATGGGTTGAAAATGTTTTGCATGCCCTCGGCATGATGAAAAGGAAAGTCTCATGTAACCAGATGGGAATCACTGTGGTTAGGCAGGACGGTTTCGTCCAAAATAGAAAAAACACCTCCTTGGCTTTGTCCAGAATAGACAAATTTGAATGGTGTGTCGGACCAATCACATAACCTACAGGGAGACTTATCTTTACAACTAGGTGCATCCAGAATAGACAAGGGTGCATGCCCCCTAAGCTTCGTTACATTCACCAGATTACTCCTGGCTATCAAGTGGATGGAATGAAGGTTCAAGTGATACTATTGACGTAAATGGACCATTGAGGGATGATGATTGACCGGGAAATGAAAGCTCGTCAATGGTGACAATTATGCCTTCATGCAGGAAATGCATCACTCGGAAGAGTGTTGAAACAATAGCTTCCATGTTGTAAACATAGTCACGCCCCATAAATAAATTGTAATCTAATGGTCCTAGGACTATCATCATGTTTAGATGAATGGTTTTCCCTCCCAAAGTGGTCAGTAACTTAGGAAGGATCCCTAATGGTTGACTGGTTCCTTTGTTAAAGCCTAACAGATTTTGTGTAACAGGCATAAGCGATGGCGAATCAAGCACTTTCCAAGAAGTTGAGGAAATGATACTCACTGATGCACCTTCATCTATGATAGTGCCAGACATGATCATTTTACAAACTTGTACCATGATCTGGAAAGGTACATAAGAAGGAAGGCGGGATCTCGCTAGTCGATTCCAATCAAATGAAGTGACTAGACTACTTGGAGGGGGTACTGAATAAATGGGAGAATTGACCCCCTTGAGTTATGAAAACTGGAATTTTTTCCTCCTGTCTAGATGGAACATGTGGATTGCCCCCAAGTTCATTAGAATCTGAAGTAACAAAGAGAATTTGAATGGTATCGTTTCCACTCTCTTCGAGAAAGGTACGATTAGCTGAAGGTGAAATTGGGTCAACTGCTACCTTGACCTACTGACTTTGGTCAGGCAAAGACTCATAAGATTCACTTTCAAAGAGAGTGATTTCGAATGACGGTTGTTTTAAGTCAGTCGGCTTTTCAACTAGTAAAGGACTTAGGGAGAGTTTCTTGTAACCAGATGGAAGTCACTGCGGTGAAGCAGGATGGTTATCCAACACTCTTTTGGCTTCATCCAAAAAGGGATAAAGGTGAAGGGCATGGTTATCTTCACATAACCTACAAGGAAACCTAACCTTTCTCCTCTGCCCATTAACTTTGCTATCACTAGTTGAAGGTGTGTTACCAACATGATCTCCAGAAGTTAATGACACGAGATGGTGTGAACGGGGAGACCATTTTTTCAAGATCTGAGGAAAGCAAGGAAAGTCTCGATGAAAATGGTCACCTGCACAAATTATGCATGGAAATTTAGCTTTTGGAAGTCTAATGTGTGGATTTTCACCAGATGATGCATTCAAAGCAATGGTTGCTTGGTTGCCCCTTTGTTGAATTGGCCTCTTCTTCTTCTCCTTCCCTTTCTTCTTCTTCTTAGCCACCTAGTTACTGGTATCACTATTTTCACCAAGAGAAGAGGAAGAAGGGGAGGGAGAAACAAATGAGGAAGAAGGTGAAGGGTCAACTTGAGGATCAACTGGAGGTTGATTTGTTTGCAGAGGAATCATGGCATTTTGAACCACAGAGGTTGAAAACAGCCATACTAGCAGGCCAATGGTAAGTCTAGGAAGGGATAATGTAGCCATATAAGGAGCACCAATATTTCCCCAAGAAGGAAAAGGACTAGGATTCCCTTCAAAAGGGATTCCTTGATTGGTGCACTCCAGATTTGTCTCCATTTATCTTGACCTAAGATCAACTAAGGAACAGGGATGTTATTTTGAATTCAATTAATTTTAAAGAAGCTTTGACACAACTTTGCTTTTTCAAATTTTAAGAGTCGAGGAAAAGCTAAAGATGACTCTAGTCTCCTTTGATTTTTAATGAGCCTGAAAGGAAAAGTGCTCAGATGGACCTTTTCTTTTAAAGAGTCGAAAAGGAACGAAAGTGACTACTCTGGAAAATTTAGACAGTGGGATTACCAAACCAATCGCAAAACTGCAATATACACCTTGGTGATAAATTAAAGAAAAATTACCAAGGACTTATGTACGATAGTCAATCTTCCCGAATGCTATGTTCAGTGCATTGCGATCAATAAGGCAGCAGATTCGGCTTCCTATGGATAAAGGATTTAAGCCTATTGTGGTCTCCCAACATATACGTGATGGTACGGGGAGCACAAGTCTGTTCTAGCCTTGTCATATCAAGGAGGAGGAATCACCCAACCTTCAATGAAAACAATAGTTACTAGTTTTAATGACGTTGGAACACATCTCTAGCCTAGACCTCTAGATGTGTTGCATTAAGTTCCAAAGCGTTGTTAGGTTCATTGAAATTTATTTTAAAGTTTGTCTAGTTTAAATTTTTCCTTTCAATGGTTCACCGCGTGATGTTGATTTTGAAATTCCTAAAATGCACTCTACAATGATAAACAATCTTTGTTTATTTTGAGCAATGAAAATCCTAGCTACTAGGGAAAGAAGATTACAATTCTTTCAAACAAAGAGCAAAGAGCGCACACTAGTGCATTTTCCTAAATCATTTTTTGAACACAAACTAAAAAATGCTAAATGAAAATGCATGTATTTATTTCGTTCCCCTTAATGTGAAAAATGCCAAAAAGGAAAACTAAATGTAGCAAAGATTTGAAATATTTTACTCAAAGCGACATTTTCGACAATTTCTTTTTCAAAAGAGAAAGGAAGACTAAACGACACTTTTCAATTTTTAATAAAAATTCTTTCGACGCTTAAAATTTAAACAAATAAAACCAAATACATAACTAAAAGTACAATCAACTATCCAGGGAAGGAAGAATCCACGACACTTCTCTTTTCGACACAAAACGACAACTATGACACTTTTTTTATCAAAGCGATAGATCAGTTTAAGCAACTTTTCAACAAAGGATCGTAAACGATGAAAAAATACATGAAAACATTCACTAATCCTAATCTAAAGGAGGCTGATCTATGTGATGCAAGTAGGCTTTAGTAAGGAGGTATTGTTCATAAGCAATAAAACAACTAAACAAAACTGAAAACAAGGTCAAAAACCCCCAATTTCTAGAATGGAAAAATATTTAGTCAGTCATTGCACCTGGGCTTCACAGAAACAGGGATGCATTGCACTTACTACACTCGAGAGGTGCGATGCATACTGGGTTATAGTGACAGACAGTGCGATGGGCCAGAGAGCGCAATTGAAGTGGGTTTTGGTTTAGATGTGCAGTTTTTTTCAATGAGTTAGGCTGAGCTATGATGAACAGTAAAGAAAAAAGTATAGAGGGAGGTCTTGAGAGGTTACTGAGTTACCAAAAGGGCATATAGAATGCTTGTAAGTCCAATGTTTAATTCATAAACTAAACTAGAGATTGACTGAAGTAATATTCATCTACTATGCAATTGTAGAGCAAGAGTAGTTCGAAGGCTACCTGGGTGATTTCAAGTTCTATCTATAGTTTATAAAACAAACAATAACAACAAACAAGCATCTATTCTTCCCCAGCGGAGTCCCCAATTTGTTTCAGGGAGAACTAGTGTCTTGTCGAACGACTAGCCCTCTAGGTTTGGCAGCTACCCTAGAAACAATAGCTTAAAGTAATTCAAATATTTCTTCTATGTGCAACAGATAAGAGAAAGATAAAGGAACCAACCTGGAACTTCAACTTAATCCCTTGCTTGATCTCTCTCCCCCTTGACAAAGCTTGCAACTCCTCTCTGTACGTAACCCGCTTGGAGAGTGCCTGCACAAGTATAGCAACAAAGAACAATCAAAGCATCGTGATCTATTACAACATAAACATTAGAAAATCAGATATATCATGAACAAATGATAGCATTCACAAATGATAACATTCACAATTGCACAATCATATGGAAGAAAACTTGAAGAACTTTATTAAATAGAAGGGAGAATTACAACCCAGTTTTCTAATCCAACATCATCCTCCCAACTTCAATCCCTCTTCACCTCATGAAATAGAAAGATCACACCAACAATACAATGCTTTTTCCTCAATTACAAACTATCAGCACTTCCTTGCAATTCACAATATTCCTGCCTATGGATCTCTTAGATGAGGGATCCATTTATTAGATGTGTGCAAGGGTGTGAGTCATCCATGGGGTTAGATTAGTGTCATTCCACTTGTTACAATTGGTTCCACTTGGAGATTTCTTGGATCTCTTACTCATCCCTGGGCGAATTCAGAGAGGTAATTGGCATAGGAGAAGTTTCTAGAAGATTCCATGAGCAACCAGCTAGCAAACTGTCTCAAACATTTGTCCATCCTCGCCCATCGCACCCAATAGAAGGCCTAATCAGTATGCATTGCACCCTAACAGTGTAGCACTCAGTATGCATCACACCTTGCCAGTGGAGCAGTTAGTATGGTTCAGTTTAGGCCATTTTTGGATGGTTTCTCAGGTGAAACTTTTGGGGAATGATGTAATTAGATGACTAAGCTCTTTTGGGTATGACACAACTCTTTTAAGGGTCGAAGAGCCCTAGTTTATCGACATATAAGTTTGGGGTTGATGTGCCCAAATATGTCTATAACAACAAGTACATGTAATGGTACATGTATAGGTGAAGGTGAAGGTACAGGTACATGTAGTGGTACAGGTATAGGTGAAGGTGAAGATCCAGGTACATGTAGTGGTACATGTATAGGTGAAGGTGAAGGTATAGGTACATGTAGTGGTACAGGTACAGGTGGCAATACAAGTATATGCACAAGTACATGTGCAAGTGCACGAGGTATGGATTATTGTCTTACAGTGGATGGATTGGTTAGATTCAGAGACAGGATATATGTGTCAGGTAGAAGTGAGCTCAAGAAGGTGATCTTGAGAGAGTTTCATAAAAAACCTTATTTAGGTCACCCATGTTATCAAAAGACACTAACAATAGTGAAGAGATTTTACTATTGGCCCTATCCTAAAGAGGGATGTAGTAGAGTTTGTGGCTAGGTGTTTTGATTGTCAACGTGTGAAGGCGGAGTGTAAACACCCAGGTGGACTACTACAATCGATCATGATTCCAGACTAGAAATGGAAGGTCAATTACGTGGAATCAATCACTGGGTTTCCTAAGATAGTGATACAACATTATTCCATCATGGTTGTTGTGGATAGGTTGACAAGGGTTGCACACTTCATTCCAGTGAAGTCTACATTCTCAGCTAGCAATGTAGCACAATTATTCATCCGAGATGTGGTTATATTGCACGGTGTTCCAAAGAATAATGTGTCAGACTGGGATGCGAATTTCACTTCCAAGTTTTGGAAGGAGTTGTTTGTGGGCTTGGGCACAAAGTTGGCCTTTAGTACAACTTATCAACCACAGACAAATGGATAGGCAGAGAGGGCCAACAGGATATTGGAGGACATGTTGAGGATGTATGTGATGCATCAACAATGAAAGTGGGAAGAGTATCTTCCATTGGTAGAGTTTGCATACAACAATGGTTATCAGGAGTCATTAAGGATGAGTCCTTTCTAGACAAATGAAAATGTAACATTCAAAAAATTATTGTAAACAAATACCTAGAAGAATCATTGTCAATATTATGTTCTCCCTCTTTATTGACATCCAAGGAAGAAGGTTATTCATGACAATAAAAATTGGCCACACTAAGTAAATAGACCTGGCCTCTCTAAATGGATTGACATCGTTAGTTTCCAATAAAAGACTAACATTATGAGGTTCATCCTTAAAACACAATCATTTTTCCTCAATTTCCCTAAATGCACAACTATCTGCAGGATTTCTAAGAACACCATCTCCACATTTTTCTCATGCATTGTAATCCATAAATTGTGCTATGATTTCACACTTGAAATTTTTTTGTAAACATGGAATTATGGGAATATGAAGAAGAAAATTTTGCGGTGATTTTTTTGCTATTTTTTTGATTTGATATCTACTGCTCTAACATTGCAGCCACTTTGTTTTCGATGCATGTTTTCCATAATATATAATATGATCATTAGGAAATGCATCTATAGCTTGATACTCCATTCCAAAATATTTCATAACATCATATAAATCTTGGTATGTGCGAGGAAACATTTTTAATTGATCTATAAAATACCATGGACATTCCACTAGATAGTATGTCATAGATCTCATAAAACTATATTTTAAAATCCGAAATCTACACTTTGAGGGTTTTATTTCTCTTTATATTTTTGGATTTGTAGATTACTATTAATTGTGTATGAATTCAAATTAAAATTATGAAAAAAATAGAGAACAATGAAATAAAAAATCACAAACCATGATTTGACACAAGATATGACTTGGGAAACCCCTTCGGGAGAAAACCAAGTTAGAAGGTGAGGCCGCTCTACACTCTTTCTCTGAATAGAACATGGTTGTGAGTAGAAAGAATTATGGCTTGTGGCACATGGGCTACTACAATGCACAAATCCTCTTTGTGTGCTACATCTCCTATCCCTCTAGACTATTTTTACTCAGTTATGGAACAATTTATCTCAAAATAATGGAACCCCTTTTCCTCCTAGTTGCCTGGTTATAACACAACCCGATAGCCTACTAGTGAATAGGTTTGACTATCTCAACTATTAACCAGAGTTACAATATGGACACTTCTAGAGTCTTCTTCATCATAATCATGTGGATAGCTGCTCTTCCATGAATAATGGGGGTTGATGTGGCACCCTCTCGAATTATGGTGGTAAAAATAGGAAGCTCAACTTCTGAGTGATATAAATTTTGCATACCGACTCTAATTGATGGGATTCTTTCTCTGTTGGAAATGTCTCTAAGCGTATAATATGACAAAAAGGTGCTACATTAAAGAGGAAAAAGTTTACCCCCAAAAAAACGTTGTTTGATACCTCAAAATTCTCTCAGAAGGTTTCAGACCCCAATTTGCCAAATTGCCAAACACCACCCCCAGCTCCCCCCTCGGCCCCCCTCCCCCACAAAGTAAAAATTGTCCTATGAGTTGATTCCTCCACTTTTCCCACTCTAAAAGCATCAACATGGATGAAAAACAATATAATGATCCAATTTGGATCATTGGTGAGGGTAACAAAAATTCACCTAACAATCTACAACATAAAAAATCACTAGTTAGTGTAAAGAATATTAATCATAAATATTGCATTCTTGTTTTAATCATTATTTAACACAAAAAGGAAAAATATCAACCTTTGTTTATAGCATGTGATGAAACATATTACATACCTTAGGATTTGTGTCATACAAGTGTTTGACTAACCATTCAAAACCTTTAAGTTCACCAACAATAATGTAGCAAAGAGAATATTTTCTCTTGGGCCTTCATAAAGTGGCATCGTTGCCTTTTCTAGCAAAGGTACATAAAAAAATATCATCAATTTCCTCATTCTAATCATTAACTAGTAGATTGAACAAATCTTGGATTGATTCATTTGTCCCATCATCTTAAACTATGTTATTATTGACATCTTGTTCCATATGATCATTAACTTGATCTTCAATATTCTATCCATGTTCCTTAGCTTGTACAACGTCATTTCTACTACTACTTGGTGCATTCAAACACCTAGGGGGGCTAGTTTGAATTTATAATTACAAACAATTATGCAAAATTATTCTGTAGAAAAAAATATTATAACAACATAAAAGTTTACAAATACGATTAATACAAAGACAATATATAATGAATATATAGCTTACCAAGGGACAATATTCCTTCAACCCTCCTTCATGTTCCCATGTCTCCTACAATGTCTTTTAATTATTTATTTTAAAAATATTATGACTCATACGCCCCCGCATATAACACAAGGGAAATAACATTACCCGTTATCCCCTTGATTTTTTCCCTGCTAATGTTTTTTGACATTCTTCCCCATAAAAAAATTATGTGATGATGATGTTATAAAATTGAGTGGTGTACTAGATCTATTATATTTTGTACTGAGGAGATCATTCATCACAATACTAACAAATGTGGTTGGATTAGAAAAAAATTAAAATTAGTAATGTCTATTTATAGTAAAGTGACAATTAGAAATATCATGTGATGATATGTGGAAGCTTTTCATTGAGACACATGGCAATTACCTGGATGGACAAGTGCTAGAATCTAGATGCACAAATGATCCAACAGGTGTGTGGCAAGCACATGAGTCAACTGGGGGAGTTTTGTGGGTCATCAAAGCACATGGATGAGTCAATTAAAGTCCACTAGGGATGCATGGATGGATGTAGAAGTGATTTAGCACACTCTTGGAGTTAAATAAGTGCATGCACCCTCTTTCTCTACTTCACATCATTTTTTTGTCACTTAGACTCATTCCATCTCCAGTTCTCTAGTGTGCATGATTATGTCCCTCTTCACCTCAATTTAACTTAAGCATGTGGCCACCTCATCCTAGTTGACTTTTAGTCCAACTCAAGGAGACTAGTGTGTGTTTGTTTCTCTCTCTATTTTATGGTCACTTAACTTGAAGGTTATCTCACTCACAAGTGTGCATGGCTAATATTGTTAGAAACTGAGACAATACTATGGATGGGGGTGAATTAGTATTGTGGTAATCTAAAAACTTTCTTTCACTAATAAATAATACTAGGACACAAATAAACGCTTCAACAACAATTCATATGAGCATCACAAGAATCAACATAAGATGTACAAATAGAACACATAGATTCTTCAAAATTTTCTTCAATTATTTCACAATGGAAAGCTTCTACTTGTTATTACAAATTTTTCTGGCTACAATTAGAAGGAAGCTACTACTTTGTAGTTTATCAGCTACTACTGAAAGGAGAAACAACCCTAGTTTAGCAGCTACCACAAAAAGGAACTAAAACCCCTAATTATTTACTGGCCACTATTGGAAGGTGCTAAAACCCCTCATATACAAGCTACCACTTGCTTGACCTCCTTTATTCATCTTTCATACCATTTTCCAACTCAAATAATGAAGGCCACTTTCACAAAAAAAAAATTCCTCGCCTCAAACACTCACCCTAATCACCTTCAACAAGATTTGATTACTAATCAATCCACCATACACACTAGCAACAACATCATCCACCTCTCAACCACATTGTTCTTCTTGAAAATTGAATTATTCTTATATAGAAATTGAGTTGATAATTTTAGTTTTTGAACTTTGAGTTAAGTTAAGCTCTTTTGCTTGCATGAATTCATATTTTTTCTCATATACCACTTTTGTCAAGTATTTTGAATGTGTTCTTAAAGTCTTCAAACTCTATTGTCCCGTCTCTTTAAGAAAACCTAAGCTAAATTGTCCAAATTTGAAACTATGAAATTTTACAGGTTTTAGCAGAGCTTTTCTAAATTTAGCACACCACTATATTTGGAAAAATTGCTAAATATACCACTAAATATAGTAGTTTCTACCAAATTACACCGACTTCCATTTAGCTATGGAAAAATTGTTCACCAACTTTGATAAATTGCAAAATTTCTGAAATTTATCCAAATAAGCCTCTAAGTCTATCCATGTCATTATCCAAACTCCTAAAAAATATGTCGGCTATTAGTGTTCTCTTCCAACTGTGAGAGAAACTAATTCTTAGTGCTTTCACCAAAATGACCAAGTGTTGTGACTGATTCCTAATGGGGTCAAGGGCTTAATGAGGTCGGGGATTGGGTCCTTTCTCCTATCATGAATGGCCTGAAGGTCTGACCATCCAATTGGCCAACTCACCGACTATCCAATTTTTTTTTTGTTTTTCAAAAATCAATTAAAAAAGTACCCATGAACACTTAATAAAACATGAGCCCCTAGCATAAATTCATAAGTAGGTTGGGAGGTTGGAGATTTGAGGTTGGCCCCAGTTTTTCCAACATTTTTCCCTGAATTACATAGAGGCCTAACTGACCCATAGTTCTACAACATCATCCTTACATCATACGTGCCAAGTGGCATTTCTTGGGTGGTGACACGTGTTACTCAAATTTGGCCCACATGGCCACCTAAAAATGTCAAAAATGCATGCCATGTGTCTTCCGTTTCGTACTTCCATGTCATATGTGCTTACATCGTGTTGGGATTATTTGCCATGATGGCTCCACCTGTCCATCCATGTCACCACTTTCAGCCAATATAATCATGCCATGAGTCTTCTTTCGGTTGATCTATGTTGTAAACTCACACAGTTGAAGAGGGGTCTACACCTTGGTTTTTCATTGAATTTCTTTAATAAAATTTAAAATACCATAACATAATTTTGGTTGGGGGTCAGGGATCAGAGCTTGTTTCTTTTGGGTGCATCTGTACCTTCTCATGAAGGCCCTACCTCCAACTAGGATGAAGGCTCGAATAGGTCAGGTTGGAGGTCAGGGGGTCAACCCATTCCCTTTATTGTGCAGCATCGAACTATCCTGAATTCTAATGGGTGTAATCGTTCGACTTGGAACCTTGACTTGTTTGACTCTTTTCAGCTCTTTAAGTACTAAAATTTGACCTACAATAACTTTTGATCCAAGGATCCTTTTTTAGACTTCAATATACCGTTGGAAAGATTTTTCGTAGCTATATCCTTTTGAGTAGTTTATAATTGCACTTAAGATGATCAGTGATATTAAAAATGGTTCCAAATTATTTTTTCCTTTATCAATCTACTTGCAACCATCTTTTCCTTTTTCATCAATAACAACTTATTTTTTAACATTCCCCCCCTTTGGCATTGATGCCAACACCACAAACATGAGAAAACTGTTCTTCTTACTTTTTTTTCTTCTCCCCCTATGGATGTTTCTCCCCTATGAAGCACTTCTACTTTGTCGTACTTCTCCCTCTCCGACATCAATGGAAGAAAAAAATAAAAGAGGAAAAAAATAAATAATAAACAATAAATAAATAAAATAAAGAAATTCTCACCCTCCAACTTAGCTCCCCCGGCTAGTTGATCCTATCAACCTAGAATCTTCCTTGTGATATGTTGAGTGCTTATTGGTTTTTATTGGCTCCCATGCTTCCTCTTAAGGAAGATCTAGTGAATGGAGGAAATATTAACTACTCCCAATATTTGACTTAAGTAATGAAATTGATCTCTTGGGAGAGGTTTGGTGAGTATATCAGCTACCTACTCTTTTTTACTTACATACTCTAACTTGAAAATCTGATTTGCAATTTTCTCTCTTAGGAAGTGGCACTTGAATGGAATACACTTTTTCTTTGAATGGGAAATCAAGTTCTTTGACATGTTGATTGCACTTGTATTAGCATAGATGATTGGTATAGTTTGATCAAGTATCACTTGCAAATATTATAAAGTTTGCTTCATCCATAAGAAGTGAGTGCAACAAGAAGTTGTTGATATATATTTTGCTTGAGAAATAAAGAGGGAATTTGAAGCTTTCTTCTTGCTCAACCATGAAAATAGGCATGCACCAAGAAAGAGAGCACCACCACTAGTGCTCTTTCTATCATCCACATCACCTACCCAATCAACATTAATAAAAACAATTAGTGAAAAATATTTACCTCTAGAGGACCAAAGTCCATAATCTACTGTGGCTCTAGGATATCTGAGAATATTCTTTGCTGCTAAGAGATGATTCTTTCTGGGGGTTTCCTGAAATATTCAACAAAACCAACTACCTGCATGACGTATGGCCTTGAGGATGTCAAATATAAGATGTTTCCAATAATAAATCTTTATAAAGTCTGATCTAATTTTAGTGATTCATTAGTCTTATTGACATTGCAACTTGTAACCATCAGAGTGCTGATAAAACAACATTCCTCCATGCCAAATTTCTTCAAATATTCCTTGATATACTTGCCTTGTGAGATAAAGATTCCTTTTGAAGATTGCACAATATGTAAACCAAGGAAATAAGAAATTTCTACATGCATAGACATCTCAGATATGACCTTCATATCAGTTACAAACTGGAAAGTTAGTTGATTTGAATCACTGGAAAAAATAATATCATCAACATAGACAACCACCACTAACATTTTTCCAACATTAGATTTCACATACAAGTTATATTAGTTGTGCCTCTTTTAAAACCACGCTTAAGCAAATAACTATACAACTTGGAATACCAAGTTCGTGGGACTTTCTTAAGACCATACAAGGCCTTTTTCATCTTGCAAACATAATCAGGCTTATCTGACAACTAAAAACCATCATGCTACTTATCATATACTCCTTCCCATAATTCCCCATTTAAAAAGTTAGATTTAACATCCATCTGATATATTTTAAATTTATTGAAACTAGAAAAATCCAAGAACATTTGAATTGCCTCTAATCGAGAAACAAGAGAAAAGGTTTCATCAAAGTCCAAATCTTCAATTTGTGCATAGCCTTTGCAAACTAACCTTACTTTACCTTTTACCACATCACCATGTTCATTCATATGGTTCCTGAAGACCCATTTCATGCTAATCATGTTAGAAAATTATATATTATAGAGCAATGGAACACATAAAATATTGCAAAAATATAAACACAGAAAATGCATAAAACAAGAGAGACATAGATATACATGGTTCACCCAGTTTGGGCTACGTCCCCAGAGAAACAGCCAGCCTTTCTTTTATTATATTATCCAACAAATTGAAGAGATACAACCTACAACATATCCACTATAACTCCCTCTTCGCTCTCAATCTCCTCTCTCTTCCTCACTCAAAATACAGATATACATAGATGCAATACAATTCCCTCATTTACAGTGAGGGGTTGCATTCTAGGGAAAAAAACCCTAAATTAAACATAACTTCTACCATCAAATCATCCACCTAATGAACAGCCCAGATTGACTAGAAATTACTAGACTTTTACAAGGCAATTTTACATCTAATTTTAGCTTCGAGGGCGCTGCCCTCGAACCCCCGCTGGGGCACCACTAGCCCCTGGACCCCCCAGCTAGGGGGGGGATTGGCCCCACCGAACCCCCGTGGGGGGGACAAGTCCCCCTTGCACCCCCCCCCCATGGATGGATGTATAGTCTTCCTGGGGTATACATCCAGCTGAGACCTTTGAATACAAAAGATAATTAGGCTCCACACCCAACAATCTCCCACTTGGAGACTGATTATAGCAACTCCACTGCTGCTTCATTTGCTAGACAATGACTCCACTTTGGACCTAGTTGTTTCTCATCTTCTTCATCATACTTGAGACCAATTGAAACTGAGCAGATTCTCAGTTTCTCCCTGGTTACAACTTCTGTTAGCATATTGGCAAAATCATTGATGATCACTGATTCAACTTCTCTTAGCAACCCCGCTCTAGCAAAATGAATGATTGATCACTCTGGTGTGTTCTCCAACTGACCCTCAAGCCTCCTCTTATACTTTTCCTGTTGGTCCTTCAACGGCCAAGATTACATATCTAATCAATGGCTAAGATTATATTTGGCTTGATCCATGTCTTTTGGAACCTCATAACCCAGTTTTATATTAATACCCATTAATATTTTATTTTTCCTAAGTTTAGACTTGGGAACTCCATTAAAAATATTAATTATTTTAATATCTCCTAAACCGGTTAGAATCTTCCCAAACCGTTTCTAGGTCTTGGAGATCTCATGTTCTTTAGCCTCTCCACCAATTTTCATGGCTAGATCACATCTGATGCTACCCCAAATCAACACAGTCTGAAAGATAGATTAGTAGATGGAGTTCTCCCTAGTTGAGAGGGAGTGTTAAAATTGGAAACTGGGGCCAAACTCCATGTGGGTCATCTTATTTATGGAAGCTGATATTTTTCTTGGATTCCTCTCGTTGAGAGGTGTAGGATTGATCTAAATATCATCCGATTCTGACAAGTATTCATGGAGATATGAATTTATTTGTGTTATGGGAAAATTCATCAAGGTTGGCCAACAACCAAATAACCCTCACTTGTGCTCAACGTTTTAGTATAAAAGGAAGTGGCTTGATAGTCATTTAGACACACACTTCACTCTTCATTTCTCTCCACTTTTTTTTGGTTTTAGTGGAAAGATAAATCTAGGAGGATGAAGCCCTAGACGCAAGAGGAAAGGAGACTAAACAAGAAGCCCTAGCAACAGTCTGGCCACAATCAAGAAGAGGTCTAATACTGCCCTAGCCACAGTTCTAAGGAAGGTAATCAAATCATAGTCCAAGCAATGATACTTAGTCACAGTTCATGAAGCCTAGCTATAGTCCAAGCAGGAAGATCTAGCATGGTGAAGGAGGCCTATACACTACTAAAGGAAAATCCCTAATGTGCAGTCCTATCATGCCCTAGCAGCAGGTCTTATCCTACCCTAGCCACAGGCCTTATCACCACAAATAGAGACTCTTTCTCTGTCCTAAAAGAAGGCTCCTCATCGCAACAAGTAGGCTTCCATATGCTTTCTCAAATGAGCCCTCATTGCAGTCTTCTATACCACTAATCCGTTGTTAGAAAGAGACTAAGTTTACAGTCATTAAGAATGTGTTCTAGGTGTTGTTACCTAGCACATCTTGGCCACAGTCCTAAAGACTAGCCATGTTAAAGGGAGAAGTCTCTTCAGTTGTTTTATGAGGAGATCCTATACGTTGTCTCGAGAGGTTCTAAGCAACAGTTTAGGAGGGCTCTACTACGCTGGCTAGAGGAACTGCTACAGCAATAAGAATCCCCCATACGCTGATGAGAAGAAGCTCTAATAGCACATAGAGTCTTGAAGGATCAACATTATACTTCAATGGCCACATATTGATGACAACCTTGTGAGTAAAATTGTTCCTAGGACTATGAGATCATATCTTATCTTGTTGTTGCGCTAGCTTGTAGGCCATAGCCAACAACTAAGGTAGTGGTATCAGTCTTGGCAACATGACAGAAGTAGTTTCCCTCCTTATGCAGGAGGAGGACAGCATTCTAGAAGGTGTAGCTTAATGGTTGGATGCAACATGTTTAGATACAATGTATGGATGCAACTACATATCTAGATGCAGCAGTTGGATGTAGCATGGTGTTAGAGACAATAGTGTAGTGCAGCGTAATGATTGAGTGCAGCTCAATGATGGGAGCAGAATTGTGATGAAGAGAATCTTATTGAGAGTGGTGTAGCATGATGAACAATGAAGCATGATGATGAAGAGAAGCATGTTGGGTACAACATGATGAGGTACAGTTCAGCAGTGGAGCAACATGGTGTAGGTCAGTGATGATGGACATGGGATGATGGTGCAGCATGGTGCAGCACTTTGATAGGTATAGAAAGGTGATGGAATCATTGAGTCCATATCAGCTACCTCATGAGACATCTTCTTAGAGAACATCTCTGCTCTTATCTTGTCAAGTCAAAGTTTTGACTTCTGATGTATATGTACTATCTTTCTCTCTATGTTGAACTATTGAAGAACATATAAGAAGAATTGATTAAGGGTTTCCCTACATTGGGGTTTGTCCCGGGTTAGTGCCACATCTTGTGTCCTCTTGTCTTGGCTATTCTTCTATGATCTATGTCTATGTTCTATCTGCATTTTACTATCATGCTAAATGTGATTGCTAATCTCGAATTGATATTGAGCTAATATGGAAAATTGAAGTAAATTTGCTATCAGCATAGAACATACCTAAAATTAACAAGTTTCTTATTGATCAATTATTGAGTTAGTTCCAGAGGGTTGAGGCTCTTAGGTTTCGGCCCAACCCCGCGTCTTAGGTCCCTCTTATATGTTGGTATTTCTTTTTTTGGTAGAATGTTTATTAGTTTTCTACATTTCATTAGAACATAACCTCTCAAAAAACTTGTGATTGCAACCTCTATGTCATCTCTCTCATGGGAGCATTAGTGGAAGAATCTATAATCACATCAAAAAAATGATATGTTTATGATTTCTTTCAAGAAGGTCTATATTAGTCAGCTTGTTTTGCATATTTTTACAAGAGCTTAGGGGTTGATTTATTGACTAGATCATAATTTTTGGCATATATTAGATGGTGTTTAAATTCAACTCATATTTTCCACCATTAGTTATTTTATTTTTTCAATGATAAAAGATTATGTGCATGTGATGTTGTAGGGTTGTTTGGATTTGCAAGCAAGGGGCCTTTCACCATCTCCATCCAAGACTTTTTCACCCTCTTTGATGAATCCCAAAATTATGTTCTTGAGTTCATTCCCTTGGGTAACTATTATGAAACTAGCTCACAAAAAGATAGAAAAGATAAATTAACACCTTAGAATTCAGCCTCTTCAAAGGGGCAACCTCCTTTACATTACATAAATGAACAATTCTTGGATGATTCAAATGAAAAAACCTCCTTTCTATATATAGGAGTCTAAGGGTCACAATATAACCAAGTCGACCTAACAATAATAATATAAAGGCCAAAAAATAACAATAGAGGGATTCTATGGGGCACAGTAATAACAATATGGGGACAATAGGGGCACAAAAATATTAATAAGGAATACAACTACAATAGTAATGGGGTAATCACTAGTATTATAGGGACCTGACATGCCTCTCTCCTTCAAAAAATTGTTTTCCACAACGCTTGAGTAGTTCTGGATGCTTCTGTATAAAATTCTCATCCTCCCATGTGTAATCTTCAACGGATAAGTTCTTCCACTTGATGAGATACTCCTATATTGATCGATTTCGTAGCTGTTGAGTTCTTGTTTCTGTGACTGCTTCCGGTTCCAATATAATTTTTCCTTCCTCATCAAGTTCTAGCAATATTGTTTGAACTAGGAGCTTGTCGCCTATAACCTTCTTTAAACATGAAACATGGAAAACTAGGTTCACTTGAGAAGCTACAGGAAGCTCCAATTCGTATGTCATAGTACCAATCTTTTGCAACACCTTGTACGGGCCATAATACTTTGGTGATAATTTATTATCCTTCTTAACTTACTTGAGGGACATTTGTTTATATGGTTGTAGCTATAGGAATACCCAATCACGTACATCAAAACTTCTTTCGCTGCGATGTTGATCTGCCTATTGTTTCATTCTATTCTGTGCCAACACAAAGTTATCCTTTAAGAGTTGGAGGACTTGTTGTTGATGCTCCACTACTTGAACCTTAGAATTTTCTCTTAAATATGATGTGATGGATGGTGGTTGATATCCATAAAGTGCCATAAATGGGATCATTTTTTTGTTGTATGGAAGGAAGTGTTATACCACCATTCAGCCAAAGGCAACCATTTGACCCATTGTGTATGTTTATCAGATACAAAGCAACGAAGATATCCTTCCAAACATTTGTTTACTATCTCAGTTTGCCCAACAGATTGAGGATGATAAGATGAGCTATGAGCTAATTGAGTACCAAGACAAGAAAATAATTCTGTCCAAAAATTTCCAGTGAAAATGGGATCTCTGTCACTTACAATAATTTTTGGTTTTCCATGTAGCTTTTGAATT